>LLCD01000713.1:0-15409 GCA_001414355.1 Hymenoscyphus salicellus
CTCTTATGCTCTCTTACTCTCCTCTAGTAGGTGGCAGCTACATGCTTCTACATCTCCCTCAGGTGGCGGGTCTGGTAGGCGCACGCTAGCTGGAGGCAGTTAAAACCATTATAGCTGGCTAGGTGGGCAATAGGCCGACAGCTCTTCGTAAGCTGCTGCTGGTACTGTGCTAGCTCCTCTACAGTCCTAAGGTTGTAACTGCTTAGTAGGTGGATGGCTGCCTAGAGCGCCTAGCTCTTAAGCTAGTGTAGTGTCGCACGCAGATGGCGCTCCTGGCTCGGCTTCCCTGGGAGGATGCAGGACTGGCAGCGCTAGCAAATAGCGACCTTGTGCGTCGTGTCGTACGAGAACATCTAGTCTTACGTATCTCTTAGGCTCTAAGGGACGTGATAAGGACAGTAGAGTCGTGGGAAATGTCAATTCTAAAAGTAGTAGTTAACCGGAATAGTGTTTCACCGGAAAGCGCTGAGTCAGCCGCCAAGCCGCGCGCAAATTTTCTGGTGTTTCGCCGAAACACTAGCGACTAATAACTGGTAGAGTTCGTTAGTCTATTTATTACCTTCTCCGGACGATTCTAAAGATTTAGAAGATGCTAAGGATGATTCCGCTGTCTTATAGCCCTGTTGTAGTAGTAACACGTCTTCTAAATCGGAGCGTATATTATAGTACTATTCTAGGACAAGATTATTTTCATCTTCCGGCTATGTCCTATATCTATAAGCCTCTAGCTTAGCGTCGGATAGTTCCTAGGTTTTAAGTAGAGCTACTTCCTTATAGATAGTAGTGTATACTTGTTTTCTTTCTTTCTAGGCAGGTTTCGACCTCTTCTTACTATACTCGTTTGCTCTATAACCGGAAAGGCTATAAGAGTAGTATAAGTTCTACTCTCGGCGTCGATTACGTTCCTTCTAAGAAAGGCCTTCCTTCTTAAAGGTTTTCTTTTAAGTAGTATTTACTATTTAAACTTCCTTTAAATAACTCTACTTCTAGTATTCTCTCTCTAAGCTTTCTCGGCGCGGAGTACTCTTCTTGAATTCCTATAGACGGTTGTCTAACTAAATGATACCTTCTATTATATCTATAATGTTTCTGAAATTTATATTCTGTTTTACTATTTCTTTACGAAGGTTCTTCTTTAACCCTCTATAGAACAATTCTATAAGTACTATAGTATCTCATTCTAACTTGTTTCTATATTACTAAAACTTATTAGTATAAGCGATTACTAATCCGGTTTAGCGTAAATCTAACAGCTTACGTATAGCTATTCGAATAGCGTTAAAGTCTCCGAAGACTTAGCGGATTACTTACTTAAATCCAGCCTATGACTTAAATATAAGCTATGTAATGTCTATAGACCTATCCTTGGCTTTATAGGTGAAGAAGTTCTTAAGATATAGTTATACCTATTTAAGTGTAGCTCCTCTAAGATAGAAGATTATAAAGATAGAACGCGAGTTATAATTATCTACGAACTTTTCTTTATTAAAGTTAAAATAGATGTCTATCTAAAGTAGAAACAAGTTAAGTTCCTCTCTCTTACTATAGTAGGTGTCTAGCATCTTAATACGTATAGTCTTAAGTACTTCAACCTTGTAAGGTTCTAGTATATTAGATATACTAACGTTGTTATTATTATTATTATCCTTGCCTTTGTCGTTAGATTAGATAGAGACAGGTGTTTCAATAGCCGGTACTAGGTTAGCTAGCAAGTTAGTACGACTAGTACTCGAGCTAGCCGTAGTAGCTAGTTTTAGAGTAGTAGAAGCCATTGTAACTAAACTTTTAAGCAGGTACTTAAAGTATAACAATTCTTAACAACTAACTAATTAGGTGACTAAGTATCAAAGGTTAGAATATAGTAGAAGGCTTAGATACGCGAGTTGTTTACTTAGAAGTAAACTCGTTACTTATACGAAGTCGTTAAAGGTAAAAGGTATTAATAACTAAGTAAACTAAGTTAAGTACGAAGCTTCTATCTAATAGTAGACGTGCTAGTCTTATATAGAACCTTCGTTCTTATAGATTAGTACCTGTTACTCTAATCTTTCTTTAACTTCTTAGAGGTCGTTAGTCTAACCACCTCTAATGCTAACCGATCACGTAATAGTAACTAAAGGAAATCCTTAGATCGTCTAGCTAGCCTAGTCGATTCCTATTTACTATAAGAGCTATAATAGTACTCAACCTGTCAGGGCGCCGCCTAGTCTTCACTCATTACGTGCGCGCACATGATTCGTGACACCTACTTTAACTTTAAGAAATCGCTCTTAAAACTTAAAGTAAATAAGGTCTTCTTATGACGACACGTACGCAAGGCCCACGGTAGAGAGGTAGAATCGTAGAAACTGTTAAATACAAGGATTCTAAGCTAAGGAGAAGAGAAGAGCTTAAGAGAGCTCAGATCTAAATACAAGATAGTAACAAAGACAGCTAGTAAGACAAAGGTAGCACGTGAGACAAAGGCTGGCGGGAGACAAAGGCTAGCGTGACGGTCTGGATCGTTATACTTCTCTTTAGTTCTTACTCTCTTAAGTTAAGTAAGTATTCTTTTTTATAAAAATAAGAGACTTAAGATAGCTATTATACTTAAAAACTAGAAATAAAAGAAAGGAAAGAGACTTAATCTTTATAGAGAAGAAAGTAAAAGAGTAGAAGTATACTCTCTAGAGTAGGTTATAAAAGCTAGATAAAAGCTAGAGTAAATTAGTAAGAGAAAGAAGAACTTTTAATATAACGACACGTACGAGAAGTCTATAGTATAGATTATAGAATCGTAGAAAACTATTAAATATAAAGATTCTAAGCTAAGGAGAAGAGAAGAGCTCGAGAGAGCTTTAATCTAAATATATAGTATAGGTCGCTAAGTGAGACCATGTGATAGATAGCGTGTAATAGTCGGAACTGTTATATTTAGGATAAGAAGAAGAAGTAAAAGAAGAGAGAAGAGTTAAACGAAATGTAAAGATACTTCTTAAAGAGTAAAAAGGTTAAGAAATTAGCTAATAAGAGAGCTAGAAAGTAGCTTTAGAGAGAGCTAGCTACTATAACTCTCTAGGCTTTAAAATAGAAGAAGTCTATATATATTATATTAAAAAAGACTACTTTAAGAATGTCTTAAGTTAAGAAAGAGTCTAAAAAGGCTTCTAAAAAGGCTAAAAAGCTAAGTAGAATAGTTATTTCTAAGGTTAAGTTCTAGCCTTAAGAGGTAGCTCTACTTTTGCGAGAAACTAGGTGTAACGAATCGTCACGTAGCTGCAGGTCATAGGGTAATACTAGGTGTATTCCTAATATAGTAGAATAGCGAATTAGTCTCTCGCTTAATTCTTATAACTTTTAGCCCGCTGGCGTAGTTAGTTAAAGCTATTCCATCTATACTTGTTACACTAGGTCTAGACGCTAGATTAGACTACCTCTTCGTACTCGCGTATAGATTTTTATACTTAATATATAATTAACTACCCTTTATTAATCTTCCTACTTAAATACATATAAATCTAATATGTAGTTGTTGAAATATATACATTTTAAGTATTTTAGTAAAATGGTTAAGGGGGCGTGCACAGTCCAGGGAAATCGGTTAGCAGGTGGTAGTAGCTAATAAGACTAAGGAACAAATGAGACGACATACCCACTCTACTCTAGAAAGGCTGCTTAAAGAACGAAGACAACTAAGTATATCGCCAACTTACGATCAACAGCAATCAACACCAGGTCACTACTACCTCCACTAAAAGTTAAATCTAGTACCCATGATCCTCTACAAGGCCCGGCGTCGAATGTTAAGCAATGTACAAATATGGTTTCTCCGTCTATTTCACACGAGTCCAGCTCGCGGAGCACCTCCAAGAACCAATACGGCTCCAGTCAAAAGCAACACCCAAGAGATACAAGTTTCCAGACGGAGGTCATTTAGGCTCCTGAAAAGCCTAAACCCAAGCAGCCCTCCGTCTCTCAAGTATAGCCAACAGTACAAGACAAGATCATCAGAGACGAGATCGTTATCGACAGTAAATCCCTGACTGCAGAGAAGTTCCTCGCACTTCACAGGGCGCAGCAAAAGGAAGAACGAGGCTGGATTCCAACCCCTGACAACAGGGCGAAGGTCAGTACCACGTACTACGAGAGGCCCTGCTTTGTTTCCAATGGACGGTTGCTATACTGAAGTAATTATGTTCAAATAGGCAAGAAAAAATCTCGAGATACAATTATAGAACAGACAACTGAATTTCTCCGAGACCAGAATGTTTTCTTAGAGGTGATGAGGAATATGTTATACGAAGCCTAGGCCCATGCTACTAGTACAAAGTATCAGACGACGCAGAACAATTCGGATGAACTTAGGAAACGAGCTTTCAAGGCATGAAGGGGCATTTTTAATCAGTTTAGGACGTATAAGACAGATGTTTTAGAAAGATGGGAAGATGACAATCAGATGGGGTCTTTAATGCACCTTAGTCAACGTTTACTTTAGGGCATCTGCATAGTACATACGAAAAGGACGCGGAATGATGCTATTAAAGAGACATGGTCATCACAGGCTAGAAATCACTCTACTATAATGTCATACGTATTGTGGAATATCCGGCAGGAAGTAGAGCTGTATACTTCGCGGGTAGAAGCTGAGTATCGGAACGCAGAGATTATGGTGACGGAGACGTGGAGAGCTTGGGATTAGTTGGTTCAAAAATTTCGTGAACGAGCAGGAAATGGTCGAGGGGGGAAGCTTTTAATATTGAGATACCAGGCGAGACAAAAAGAATCTGACAATAGTATTCGTGGATAGAAGACGGGGAAGTGCCGAAGCAAAGGAGGATGGATATATAGAACTATTTTCTCTCTCTGCTGGTTTTTAGGAGAATTCCATGTTAGTTGTATAATTAATTCCGAGCTCTATTATTATCTAAGATTAATCTACGGCATGCAGGCCACACGTGTTCAGGTGGTTTTCTATCCGCGTATACTTCAGCCAATCAACGCGAATGTTTCTAGCTGCTTCCACGACATATATCTTACAACTGAGTCACAGGAACAGCGAGTCAATTGCAATGATCCAAAACTGGACAGATCTCAGATCGACAATTTCGGGGGTTATATAGCGTGAATTTAAGAGGAAATTTCCAGTTCATCCATTGAATTTCAGAGAGTTGCTGAAATCTTAAAATACTAACTCCGTGATGTTTCGAATCAATTGTGCAGATCTTATCCTTCCAATTCTCTACGTCGTGGTCCTTGTTGCTTCGGTCTACTCCATCTACACACTGTACCAAAAACATCAATTGGGTACGTCCTTCACACTCGGGTTTAAGATGCACATGAACTCAACCAACTAACTCAGCAAAACTCAACGCCCTAAAGTCATGGTTTCCACCCCACCTCCAACGGGAGGTCTACCTCTCTCTCCTTCACCTCGAAAAACTAGACAACCCGAAAGAATCGAAAGCACCCTCTGAAATTCCAAAAAGTATATTGAGAGCCGCACTCCTACGACGTGCAATGGAAGATATCCGTCGTATAATCAATGTTCGAACCAAGAAGCAGGCATGTTGGAACCTCCTCGAGAAGAGAAGTGTCGGCGACGATTTATGGCATCAGCTGTTGCTTGCTGAGAAAGAAATGGAGGTGGAGTTGAAGGATGTGGTTGAAGAGGTCCGTTCTCCTACCATCATCATATTGCAACTGAAGGAGGCTAATCGTGCTGCTTTAGGCCAATGGACTTTTACCAGATTGGGGACAAACAATCTTTCAAACGGCGAATGAGATGGTTGCAAAGGAGAAATTAAGTGAAGACTTAGAGGCTATAAACTCGAAGTTGAATGCCGAGAAGGAGTGGTGGGTATCGAGAAGCGTCGCTGAGAAGTGAGCCCATGAGGAGCCATTGGGTCTAATAAGCTGCTGTGTAAAATATTCTGAGAGGGGAAGTGGAATTGAGGGGAGATTTTCTAGGAAACCTAACCCATTTCCTACTTGTAGATCGACCCAATTTCACATAAATAAATAGAAGCTGATCCTGGGTTTGTTCACACTTACCTGTACCGAGAACATGTTCTCCACGTTGGCTTTGAATATGCACGGAACCTTCGAAAGCCATTTGGAAATAGTACTTCATTGAAGAAGCTACGAACCCGACAAGAGGGTCTCATCCATCAGTGTCTATGATTATCTAGCATTGATACTCGTTTCCGATCCCCCACTGCTCACCCAGTCAAGGTCAGAAGAGAGGATGCAATTACGCACCCTCTCCTTTGCCCAGCAAGACCAAATTGGCCACATTCATCACGGTAATTATGAGCCAAATAATAACTCCAAAGGCAGCAGTAATCCAGTTGTTTCTCATCTTCTTCCGTTGGGCCACAGAATCAGTATCTGCAACCCCATCCAATTGTCCATCTACCCTGGACTCCTCGACACCATACGTCCGATTTACGTGAACACCAACCGTCATGTACTTGTTTCGACAAGTAAAATAAATCAGTGGAGCAGAAATGAATGGAAGGGTGACACTGAGAGCTACCTGGCTCCCGTTCAAAGCGGCAGAGAGCCCTTTTCTTCCAACAGCACCAGCGATAATAATAGAAGGCGTGATACTGATACTTCTCGTGATGAGACGACGGAGCCATGGGGCAATTGTCCAATTCAAAGCACCTTCCGAGACCATTTGTCCAGCGATGGTACAGACGATACCAGCACTGATTCCGGAAAGAAGAAGCGCGAGAGCAAAAATGGTTCCAGCAGCGGGTGCGATACTTTTTGAAAGCAAAGCATAAATACCAAAAAGGTCGGCATCGGCTGCCTCAGTCCCAGAAAGGGAGGCACCTGCGGTAATCAAAATAGCACTGTTGACAAATAGTGCGAAAGTGAAGAGGGCGATTGAAAGCTCGATGATGGAATATTTGAGACAGAAGTTTATGGCGGAGAGAGAAGGCAAGTAAACATCCTTGTGGGTGCTTTCTGAATCTGATTCACTTGCAGGGGGGACGATTCCATGCTTCACATCGTACTCGCGAAGTCGGGGTTGCACAATTCCAGATCCCAGATACAGGGAGTGAGGCATGACAGTTGCACCTAGAATACCACATGCTTGGTAAAGGCTAATACTCATCAGCAAATGATCCCAGGCTAGGAGAGACCGAGAAAAACTTACCCATCTGACTGGACAATGGCTGACGAGGGAAGGTATCCCCTGAAAACTTCACCAACAGATGTCTCTTCAATCAAGCTCAATTGGATGCAAAAGCAGACAACAACACCCAGAACAAGTGACATTACGAAGAATTCGAATGCACGGAGACCCCTCATGCCTCCATTCGGGTTGTAGAATAGTAGAATAAGTAGCACATCCACAATCGACAAGGCGCATCCCGCAACCAGCGGGATCTGCGGTATCAAGAGGTTGATTGCAATGGCGGTTCCAATAACTTCAGCGATATCAGTCGCAATAATCTATTCCGAATTAGCTTCTACGTCTTTTGCTCTCGAGTATCGTAAAACTCACAGCTCCTTCAGCCATGATATAGAGAAAGATGTTCAGCCACCACGGAAGAAAAGCTCTGCAGCTTTCGGCCAGATTGAGTCCACTGACACTTCCTAGTTTGATACACAGGCTTTGCAGAAAAATTGCGAAGAGATTCGACATCAGTACGATGAAGAGGAGCTTGAATCGATACGTCGCACCGGCAGCCACATCTGTCGCATAGTTTCCCGGATCGATATAAGCCACAGCGATCTTTGAATTGTCATTAGCACGGTTCAACAATGAGAGAGCACAGATATACTAAATACCATAAATCCTGGGCCAATAAATTTGCTGAAAGTTGTACAAAACTTTCGAGTTCTCATAAAGAGAGTTTGGTTGGAATGATGGCTACTTGAACCATCGTCCATACCCTCGCGAGGCCCCATGCCTCCACCTCCACTCCCCCCACCACGGCTCCCCCTCTCCCCCCTCTCCCCAACTACAAGACCCTTTTCTGGAGGTAAATTGGGATCATAGTCTTGCTCCTCTGTTGTCCGAATCCCACTACTGGAAATTCTCCTCAATACCCGGGTGTTTGC
Organism: Hymenoscyphus salicellus; assembly: GCA_001414355.1. Classification (NCBI taxonomy): domain Eukaryota; kingdom Fungi; phylum Ascomycota; class Leotiomycetes; order Helotiales; family Helotiaceae; genus Hymenoscyphus; species Hymenoscyphus salicellus. The sequence continues at coordinate 8,056 of LLCD01000713.1, forward strand.
CATTCCGTTGAGATCATTCCGGGTAGTGAGATCAGCTGACAGGGAGCTGGGATTTTGGTTGAATCCAGTTCCTTCTGGTTCTTCGGTGCGAGAGGGGCAATTCATGGTGTCTCTGTGATGGTTGAGGGGTTTCGTTTGGTGTTCATTTCTAAGTGGCGAAATTGAGAAAATTTATGATGAGTAGACAGAAGTCAGAGTTTTCGTTTTCCTGACAATTGTACCTTGTCGGGTCGGTTCGGCAAGGGAAGCGAGATGCAGCTTTGGTTTGAAGGTGAAGATCAAAAGGTGACGGAATGTCAATAGACGGACAAAGGGGGGTGAAAACCGGGGAAGAGGATGTTTTTAAATAATCCGCTTGTGCTAAGCATTACCGAGGAAACGGCGATCAGCAAACATATGTTGAAGCTAGTTCTCGTCACCAACGGGATGTTTGCTAGTGAAAGTACTGGTGATGCGTTCGTCTTGCAGGTTTTGGTGGTGTGTATTTTTCCCCATGTGCATACCCCGCGGTGAGGAAGGTACTGAGCCATCCGGGTGGAGGAATAGCTTGGCACTTGGCTCGGCACTTGTTCCGCTCTCACCCGAATATCAAACGGAACTACCGTGCCAAGCACCAATCAGATCCGAGAAAACTGTTCCGCAGAAACACGTGATATTGATTTAGGGGTCGGGTCGGCAGCTTATCGGGCCGAGCAGCCCAGGCGATTTTCATTTTGAGAAGAACCTCCTACTCGGCCACTCCTACTACTCCTACCCAACGACCCTAATATCGGGGCCGATTCCAGTTATCTAACCATGGACTCGCCTATCGTGGGCAAGTCGGAATTTTTCTCACCGCTATATTCATTGTCTCTTATTCCCACATTGTTACTAATTACCAAGTGCTGGCGGTGGCTTTCTCGGAAGCTTCCCCATCCGTACGCAGCATATTCTCCTGTCAGGAGAAAAAGAACCATGTAGTTGAATAGATAACACTGAGCGGCCAAGTTGCTTGGCACTGCAATCCAGGCCATCCGTCGTATTGCTGAATTTCGTTACCTCTTTCTCATGTGTTTCTCATACTTCCGCGCACCCAGTATAAACAAGTGTTTTTGGATGCCACGAGTTCATGATAAGACGAGAATGAAGTAGATTGTATCACCAAAGAATTGTGCCTGGGGTCTGGTTGGTTCAGCCAAGGATAATCACCCGACAATGGCTGCCCAGATGCGTTTTCTCTCAGATTTGCTAACATTTGCTTCTTATATGCACACCAACACTCTCAATTTCTCGAGTCTTTCGGATTTCTCTCCGACATGTCAAACCTTCTTGTTAAGCATAGCTATAATTATGTTCACAAGGCCATTGACGTTGTGATATGTGTGATCAAGTGGTCTGTATCATGGGTTCTAGCTCTGATATCTAAAGTCTAGAGAACATTCTCTGTATCCTGTCTAGTGGGTACCAACCCCAGTGGATTCCCGGACATTCTTTCCCTCAATGGCCAGCACGCGGCAACGAACTTGGTTTCATAATTCATGTTCAGAGGATTCCAATAACGGATATTGGCCCGGGCTTCTTTCTCAGCCTTTATTTGGTTGTTTAGTATAACAAATTTCTTTTGCACCGTAGGGATGGGGAGACGGATACATCCATGGACTTGATTTTGGTATATGGGGAGACTAAACTCTGGATTTATGAAAGCACCTACTATGACCCGGCTTCAGAATACAGTACGTTGACACGCAAAACAATCGTCAAAAATCACCTCGTTATTGAATGAGGTGGATGCCCTTTGCGCACCTCGACCACAACCGATTCTCGGAATTTAGCTACGAATATTAGATATTTCACTGGATCTCGCGAGCATTAACCATTCATGGGCTTTTCTGTTTTTCCATCTGGTTTACGGACTAAACATGAAGCAAATGTTCCAAGACAACGACATCAAATGATATATTCTCAAAAGATAGATTTTCGAGTCACTAGATAGCAAGACTCCATCTTACTAAGACAAAATCTCCACACCCGCCACCGGGACAGTTGACGAGCTCATATCGTCGTTTCGAAATCAATGTACGTTTGAGCCACAACAGTCTAAGTGTCTCGGGCTATTACTTTGAAGCACCCCAGAAAAACAGACCTAGACAATACAAAATTTTCTTGGTCTTTCTGAAAGAGGGACTTGGCAGCAGAGCCAACCACCAAGAGACTAAACTTCTATCATAAAACAAGGGTTTCCAAAATCTAACATAAATCTATTTCGCTACCTAGACTCTGCATGCAAGTGCTATTCCGACCTCACACTCCCATTCATCCAGTACAAACACGTCGTAAGAAGTTAAAAAACAAGAAGTACCCAAGCAAACGCTATGTACCCAGTCATATAGTATTACAATTCCATATACGCCAGATCCGCCCGAGAGTCTTACTAATTATTCTTTGCCGCGTTACCAACAAGCTTGCCTCGTTCCTCATCATCACTACCGTCATCAGACCATCTATCACCATCTTCCCCAACCGCAAAAATCGTATCTCCGTCGAGACTATCCCGAGGAAGTTCCTTTGCTGTGTTGGCTCCCGAAGGTAGCCTCGTGTGTTTGGCACCGGAGACGGGATCGTATCTTGCTCCTTCTTGACCCGGCTGGTTTCGTTCACCTCGGTGTGCGCCAGCACTCTCTAGGTCGTCGTCCTCATCATCTTCAGCACCAAAGTCGGCAATCTCAAATCCTTCATCATCTTGAGCCAACTCGTCACTCATGCTATTGTCTAGTTAGTGGTTATCCTGAACAAAGATTATTATGTTGGTACTTACGCAAATCGTCTGTTGTTAGCTGTCGGCCTCCAAACATATGCGACAAAGATGACATCGGCAAGGTAAACCTGGCAAGTGCGTTAGTATTTGTTTACAAACAAGATTCAGGGAAGTGGATCTCGCTAGATATGGAGGGGCTCAGGGGTAAATGGAGAAACTGAGGCGGGAAAGGTATGACAAGAGGTAAACAAAAGAGTTATGGTCTTACCAAATTTAGCCAGCCGTCCAATATGAACCAGCGAGTTTGCCAGTGGAACTTTGAGATGTCAGTAAACTATACAAAAAGGAGATGCGCTGAGTGGACTCACAGGTACGAAGTTAGGGTCTGATGCGAATTAGTAACAGTTCATCAATAGGACATTTGAGAGGATTTAGCTTACCTGATGTGCTTGCAAACGTAAATGAATTAAAGAAGAAAAAGCCACTACGTAAAAATAGTGTTAGGCAATAGGCCAGGCAGGAAATAGACGGAGTCAGGTTTTGGGAAAAACTTACAAGATGACAAGTATAGAGCCCAGAATACACCACCAGAGTTTGCGGTACATCAATTCTTTGGTAAACTGTTTACGCTCCTTGAGGTCTGCAATATTAAGTTAGTTACTAAATTCGTATGCACGATAATCGGGGAATCCTTACCTTTCATGGTGGCATTCAACGAGTTGAGTGTCCAGACATAGAAAGCTGTCAAAGTACCAGCCAATGGAAGAATGACGAGAAGGACAAGCGGGCCTGAATGTTATTAGAGGTTCTCAAAATTTGGAGTCAAGGATAACCTACCTGCACTCTCAGGGGAGACTGTCAAACTGGCAATTGCGTATATCAAGCCAAAAACGAAGTGCCCTCCAGCTAGGTAGCGCACATAGACCATAGTTTTACCCAAACTTGGTTTTACAACGCCATAACCCATGCACACAATCAACAAGAGAAAGAACGAAAACGAGTTTCGTCCCGCATTTAATATCGCGACTATTACCATCAGTGCTTTGGATCCAATGTTGGAACCACTACGATTTAAGTAATCTACTCTTGGTTAGCACGAAATACACCAGCAAAATCTGAAGACCTACCATAAAATCCCCAGGTCATCAGCATTTCTACGATGAGGAATATTATGATTGCCGTAATGTAATTTTGTACCGGCAAAATATCAGACCGATGTTGGACATATAAGAAAGCCCAGAAACTGAAGGGAGTTAGTGCAATTCCCACCAAATGGCGAAACCCAACTTACGCTCCTATCACCGCATACACAATTGTGATGCCCCCGTAGAATGGAAGTTTTGCGATTTCCGAAGCAGGCAATTCTCCGTAAGCATTTCGGAATTCGACGGCTGCTCTATATTTCACCCCCTCTGGTGAGAATTGGGAAGTTCCAACACAATAATATCCCGTCTTCTTGATACTGTAGTTTATTGGGGCGCCAGGATCCTTCAAATGAATTGCATCGGTAACAACCAAAGCTCTCGATACATCGGTAATATTCGGGGCCAAGATGAATTCTCCAGTATTGTTCGCATTGCAGTAATCTGGCATGGTAGTAATCGCTTCGGTATCGCAGATAAACTCTTTCTAAAGACGTTATTAGTATATATCTTTGGGCATGAAGCACGTCTTGGCAAAACACACATGGAGGGAATCTGGAGTCGGCAAGACGCCGATGAGGTCGAAATCCCTCCATTCAAAGATGACCATGCTCGCAATTGGATCCGAATCGTCTGTTACATCCTCCTTTATGAATTTGACAAGTATATGTGGCTCTACTGCTCCTCCCCAGGCGCTCTTGCTGTACATGCCGGCGCATACCTGTCGATTTTCCTCGGTGTCGTCCTGGAGATAGTACAGAGTTAGAAGACATTCCTCAATACTGAATAATGTGCCATGTCACTCACTATTTTCGACTCCAAAGCGGTGGCAGTCGCGCAAGATAAGCCGAGCAAGAGGAGGCCATGAAGCCAGTTCCTCATCTTGACTGGGACCGAGTGGTAGGTGGTAGCCTCGAGGGCTGGAACCAGAAACTGAGAGGTTTCAAGGCGCAGAAAGTCCGGTTGTGGTAGTATTTATGGTAGAACTGCGAGGGCCATACAGATTGAATCGGCAGAATCTAGTGAGTAATTCGGTTTGCAAGTCTGTCGATATTCGCGATGGGGTGGAATTTGCGTTTCGGTCTCGAGACTTGTAGGTGTCACTGTAGTGTCGGCTTGAATAGGCAACGTAACAGGAACACTAGCGGGCAGCTCTGCTGTACGTACCGGAAGAGCGGCGGCAACGCACGGAGCCTAACGAGGCAGCGCAAAAGCCTTGTCCTGGTCAAATTATGAGTACCCTCTCTCACATCAACACCATCACCAACATTCCTATAGCACCTACACATTTACGACGGGGCCACGCAGGCATACAATTCCCCCCATTTCTCACCCATCGACTACTCGCAAAACATGTCGGGCGACGCAGACACACAGGGGAACGGCGAAATTGCCTTGTGCAAGAGGTGCAACAAGGAGGCTGCGACTCACCAAATCCGCTCCGATGGAGTCTGCAAGTTGGTACTCCTTGAAGCGGTTATCAACATATATGCTGACTCTATTTAGGAAATGCTTCGTTGCATACGTTACCACCAAAGCCGTAAAGCGCATGGAAACCTACAAAATCCGTGGTTCAACCAAAACTGCCCGGAGGCTACTCTTCCCACTTTCATTTGGCCCCTCATCGGCATCCTTACTTCATATTTTGGACCAACACATTGAAGGGCAATATAAACGTATGAACCGAGCTGCCTACGAACTGGTCGTGGTCCATATAAATTTGTATGTCGACCCAGTGGATCGAAAGGATGCTGACGCAATGCTGGGGAAATACAAATCTCGTTTCCCAAGACACACATATTCTACTCTCAATCTCGAGGATGCTCTTCTTCGTGAGGGGATAGACTGGGAGGCTCTCAATATGGAGGAACCATCCCATACACAGAATCCTGCAGACAGACTCCAAACTCTCCTGGGATCCATGTCATCAGCTACTTCACGTTCGGATATTGTTTCTACATTGCTCACCCGACTCCTAGTGGATGTCGCGAAGAAGAACGAGTGCGAAAGCATCTTATTCGGGGACTCAACGACTCGTCTCGCTGAGAAAACTTTGACAGAAACAGCCAAAGGTAGAGGTTTCTCCTTGCCATGGCAAGTATCTGATGGGGCTTCATCTTACGGGATTGGGTTCAATTATCCTCTCCGGGATCTGCTCAAAAAAGAGATTCATACTTTTTCTTCCTTGACAACACCACCTCTCACCGACTTGGTTGTTTACCAAAAGTCTTCATCTCATATTTCTGCCTCTTCCAAAACTACCACTATTGATGATCTCATGACACAGTATTTTGAGTCAGTGGAGGAGAACTTTCCAAGCATCGTGGCAAATGTCGTTAGAACAACAAGCAAACTCAAGTCCCTGCCAGACGACGATACCACATCGTGTGGACTTTGTGGTCTTCCAGTGGCTAAAGGGACCGATGGCATATACGGCTGGGGAGGGGATCAAAATACTTCTTCACGGCCCACAGAGGACAATGCTCATCATGGAATCCTGTGCTATGGATGCTCAAGATCTATCAATAGTTGAAGGAACTTTTGGAGAAATCAGTTAGACAAAAGCGCTTTTGATCCTTCTATAAACAGACGCCTTCTAATGCAGTGTTATGTACAGAGGTGATCGGGATATCAAACATCAGACGGAGTGTGTACTTAGCCATCAATTAAATTTCATCCTTGATGCTTGCGGCTGGGAGGATTTTGTTCTCAAACTTCCGCATCAGCTTATTAGTTTGTTCCGCCAAACTCAGTGTCAGGATGGTGTGAGGCAGGATTCTTGCTAGATGGGGCAAGAAGCCCTTGTAGATGGCGAGAACTCCCTCCGTCTTAATTGTCTTTCCTAGGCAATCGAATACACCCTTGTAAAGATTGCCGTTTTGGTTGTACATGCGGGACATGATGGTATCTGCTCCGGGTTAGTTCAATACTTCGGGAAATAGAATTTGTTTTCTCACCTGGTGGATGCATTACGCAACAAACCACAAACCCACTTGCTGTACTACTTGCCAAATGAAGCGCTGGGCCATCTTCCATACCCAGATGCTTCACCAATCTCCTCTTGGCGAAGAAGTATGTAGGCAATTGCACCGAACTACCAAAACCAGTTCGGACCATAGCAGCCCCAACACCTCGATAGAGTCCATTTATGCCCTCTCCCTTATATATTTGTCTCATTCCATCAACCGCATTCTTATAAGCGTGCTGCGTTCCCACTGGCGCAAAGGGTGAGAAACTTTGTAACCTCGTCTTTACCAGAAAGAAAGGACTCCCAGCGGCAGCTCCTAGAATTCCAGATGATGCGCCGGCGAGGATATTGATCCCTAAATTTTGTGTTTTCGAGTCGGAAAACACAGCAGTGGTAGCGGCCTGCCGTATGGGTTCGTAAAAGCCCAATCTACATCCATTGAGGATCATTTGGTAGATATATGCCGCTCCGATTCCCCGGTATATTCCTCGGATCCCCTCATTCTTGACG
>LLCD01000714.1:0-15409 GCA_001414355.1 Hymenoscyphus salicellus
CAACCATACACTGGCATGGTATTCGTCTTCTTAACAACATGGAAAGTGATGGAGTCAACGGCAAGTCTTTCCCCATCTAAAAATGCAATGAACTCAGTTCTAATTTGTCCCATAGGAGTTACTCAATGCCCAATTGCTGTAATGGCCCCACTTCTAGCTTGCAAACTTCAGACATACTAATTTGTTGCACAGCCGGGTGATGAGTATACATACAAATTCAAGGCTCAGCAATATGGAACCTCTTGGTACACACAATTCAATCCCATCTCCTTGAATTATAGCTAACTAACTTTATAGGTATCATAGTCATTACTCGTTACAGGTATGTACTGGATCTCTGATTAATATGGAAAAGGAGCTGATAAAGTTGAAAACTAGTACGCGGATGGCTTAAAGTAAGTGTGTAATGTTGAAGTCCTGGCGAACGTTTGCTAACCGAAAATTAGGGGACCCTTGACCATTTACGGTCCTTCTTCAGCAGAATATGATCAAGCTATTGACCCAATCCTGTTGAGTGACTGGAATCACCGCAGCGCTTTCGAAGACTTCTACAAGGAACTCGATCCTGTCGGAGCTGGAGGTCGACCACTTATGACCAGTATTCTTTTGAATCATCAAGGTACGGAAAAGATGAATACATATCGTCGTTTGTAACTGAGAATGGCCCAGGAAGATATAACTGTACGCAAAAGGAAATCACCGACAAAAATTGCACTGAAATCCCAGCCCCTTACTATAATACGACTGTCAAAGCTGTAAGTCCAATGAGACAATTAAGATTTTGATATTTTCAGACTTACATTTACTCAGAACAAGAAATATCTCCTTCGAATTATCAACACGTCGGTCGACAACACATTCATCTTTACCATCGATGATCATAATCTCACAGTCATTAGCTCGGATTTTGTTCCGATCAAACCTTACACCACAAATGCTGTTTTGGTTGGAATAGGTAAGTGTGCTCACTCGAAACCAATCTTTTCTGACAACATGGAATGCAGGTCAAAGATATCATGTCATCCTGGAAGCAAAACCTCTCACGAAGAACACACCAAAGAAGAACTTCTGGATTCGGACTGCTGTTGCGAAAGGCTGCAACGGGTTTGGAGGTCCAATTGAGGAGAAAAATGGAATTTTGAACTATGAAGGCTCTCCTATTCAGCGTCCAGATACAACCAGAGGAAAGTTTGATGAGACATGTTCGGACGAACCATATAACAAGTTGATTCCTGTTGTTCCATGGACCATAGGAGACCCAGTCAATGAGCGTAAGTAAACCTTCCACATCTTTCTATCTATAAAATTCTTACAACAAATAGAGCAAGGATCGACCTTCCAAGTTGGGTTATCCCAAGTCGACCCCAAGACTGGGAAATATCCTGGACAGCACAACTTCTCACGTTGGGACATGGGCGGAGAGCCAATGTTCCTCAATTTTTCAGACCCCACAATCAACAATCTTCATGTGAATAACAAGGTCTGGCCAGCTCAAGTTGGTGTCGTTGGAACAGCCAACACATTCGCCGTCACAGCTGAATCTTGGATTTATCTTCTTGTCACGGCTACGGGTCTTCCTTTTGGATCTGCGCCAAAGAATTTCGTTCCGGCTGCTCATCCAGTAAGTTCCTCCCTCTTCATTTTCTCAAAAATAACCACAGCTGACCACCCCACAGATCCACCTTCACGGACACGGTACCTTTTCCCCTTATATCCCCATTGTTATCTCGTCAAACTAATATAGATTTCAAACAGACTTCGCAATTCTCCAACAAAGTGACAAGCCATACTGGGATCCACTCGTCAGGATCAAGAAAGATAACCCTCCACGAAGAGACGTCGCTTTGCTGCCAGCTAATGGCTTCCTCCTTCTCGCTTTCAAAGCTGATAACCCTGGAGCCTGGCTGATGCATTGTCATATTGCTTGGCATGCATCTGCAGGTTTGGCTCTACAGATCTTGGAAAGAGAGTCCTCGATTAAAATCGGTGATGAGCATATGAAGGAGACGAAACGGGTTTGTGCGAACTGGGATGTTTGGAGGGGGAATAATAGCAATCTTTGGAATCCTGAGGAGTTCCAGGATGATTCTGGTATCTAAAATGGCACACCTTTGGATGGTTGTCTTTTGGGAAAAGTGGGAGATGGGTTCTTGTATGGCAGATTGTAAGATGACGGGAATATTTCGTATGTTCTTGTTTGGGCGAGAGTTTGAGAGGGTGTGTTCGGTTGGTTCGTCAAGAAGCAGCGAGAAGAGAAGGTGAATGATCCAAATATAATGCATGCTTCTTCAAATGAGATATTGATGTCTAGTTATGGCGAAATAAATTGGTTTTTTTTTTGTGAAAGTAAAACGTACACTTGACACACAAGAACTGGTATATTTTATTCACAAATGACGGAATTGATCAATTCTATCTAAACAAAGCCCTGCTTTTGCTATACTCTATCCTTAAGCTTTAGTAAAGATTCTGATTGTCCTGTAAATTATACATAATCCTTTTCAATAAACATTCCTCATATGTCCGAAGTGTTGAACTGATTCTCCATACTTTTTACAATACTTAGAAGTTTATTTGGGTAAGTTAAGTAAGTGAACCTTCTTGAGTAATCTATTCTAATAAGTAAAATTACTCGACACACAGCCTAAAAGTATAAAGGAGCAATATAATTGGTTTTATACTAGATTCTAGACCCCGGGGCACTAAGATCTACATATCATTCATATTTTCAGCTCGAAAGACTTGCAACGCTTATCGGCAATCTACAAATTTCAGTCGGTATCAGCTCACTATGTTGATGGTTCTTATGTATTTTGTATTATGTAAGAGAAGTGAGCATGAATCTGTGAACACCACTGTGACCCATTTGTTAGTACTTGAATAACTATGAGTATTGTCTAAGATCAGTAAGAGAATCAAGGAACTAAATTTCTAATCCTCCCGAGTCCCAAACATTCTCAAACAAAACTTTTCAGTGTTTTGGACAGTTTCGCACAAGTGAAGCAGTGCTCCAGGAGTAATGACTATTATCTATGATAGAAAAAAGCAGGTGATAAATATCGACAGAAAGTACTTTTAAACACCCCCAAGATGTCTTCATCTCTCTTATTAAGCAGTGAAACACATAATAAGCGAAACAAACGGAATGAACAACATATAAGCAAGCTCCAGCTTCGCAAATGGGACCAAGGTCGCCGTAGCTCTCCGCCACGCAGCAGCCTTCATCGACCCCTCCAGCTCCTCATTATCCCCAGCCATCCTCTCAGCTCTATCCTCCAAATCCTCACATCCCAAAGCTGCCAACTCGACGCTAGAAAGGTTGCAACGTTCCCCGTACATCTTCTCGATTTTTCGCGCAAGGCGGGGCATAAGAACTTTGTGAAAAACTAACATCGATAGGAAATAGATTGCGAACCCCCCCAAAATGAGGATTTGGGAAATATTCGACAGATGTTTGAGGTATTTTTTTACCTCTACCGGGGCATCATCTTTCCAATGCTTTCCGACGGTGATCATCTATTTCCTTGTTAATAAGTAAATTAAAAGAGAAGGGATTGGAAATACTCACCATAATACCAGCTGCAAGGAAAACTGCGCTTCCGATGAGAAACCCAAGAGAGGTGAGAATGGCGAGAAGCTTTGGGTATTTGCAAACGACCGGGACGATACGCTTCAGCTCCAGATCCGCATCCTTGTTTAGAGCTTTCAATTCATTCTTTTCATCTTTGCTCAATTTTTCGCCTTGGATCGCTCTCGCCATGAGACTGTTCTCTCGGGTTGTCCCAGCCTGACTATCACTCGACCTGGTCTCCCTAACATCCTCAGTCATAGGACTCTTCTTCTCCCCTAAGTTATCACCCTTCTCCTCATCCTCAACCACTACAAGATCTCCGAGTCAGTATACTTCGAGAGGGAGGATATGTCTCAGCTCCCAAAGGAGACACTTTACTCAAAGAAAATGAGTACCCACAAGCAACAGCAGAAGTCTCAGAATCAGACCTCTCCCCCATCACTCCCCTAGCCCCAACACTCTTCTCCCCTGCCCTCCCCCCACCACTCAATCCACCAACCCCAACATCCTCACTCCTACTCTCCCAAGCATAAACATCCACTCTCTCAACCCCCTCATCAACAACCTTCCATCCGCCCCTCGTCTCACACCACTCAAAGTTCCTCGGAACCCCCTCAACCTCCTCAAGCTCCCGAATCCTATCCACCTTCAAATATCCCTGAGCCCCTTGAATCATTTTATCAAGTAGTCTCACAATCTTATCTTTCTTAAGAGGTTTCTCATGGAGGAGATTCTTCAAGTGGGCTGTTTGTTGGATCCATCGTTGGAATTCGAGGGAGCAGATATTGTTGGACATGATGTTTGTATTTGTTGTGTTTGTTGTAAAAACGAAAGGGGTTTTTGGATTGTGAGTAAAGAAGAATGATGATGATGCAGATGAAGTGCGTGTAGAAACAGAGAAAGAGAAAGGAGAGGGAGATTATATAATGAATGGGAGAGGGGATTGGAAATATCTCCCGAATCTGCTGAAGACTCGACGAAGGTTCGAGTTGAACTATCATGGACTTTCATCCTAGACTCCAGCTTAGATCCACCAGTGACGCAAAGTCAAGAACCCACGATGTTGACCAAGACGAAACTATCTTGTACACATTGGCTAAATGCGGAAAAATAGAAGAAGACTTCTAGAGCATCACCTTATCCTCCATATACTAGGCGAGACTACAGCTGTAGTCTGCCAAGCCTCCCTTCGAAGACTAGACTTCATTGTTATCTCCAAGCAAGTGCGCTGATGGTCCAATTCAGCTCTGCTAATATCTCTCACGAATGAGAGGAAGCATGGCAGTGGATCGGTTTCAGCTGTAATTATGGACCAAACGAAATCAATTCAAGAAAACACTATTGCTGAAAGAGGCTCCAAGTGGAGATGAAAAGTAGACAGTACATACTCGTTGTTCTAACCTCAATTACCAGGACAATTCGAAGTTGGGTCAATATTTTCAGTTGTTCTAAGCATTTAGAATACTTGCTATCAATGACTCCAAAAAGCGGGAGCAACGAGAGAAAGATAGGAACGTGGGGCAGGTTAGAACATGATGTATTGTCGGTAAGGTCAAGGCTGGTTTGACTCCGCAGTGCGCGATGAGCATAGATTAGGACCTATCTAAGAATGTAGAATCAGAATACGAGGGGAAAGTGGAGTTATGCGATTTAGCACGGTCTAAAACCTCGCAAGAGGTACTCCAAATATGCATTAAGCAAGAAAATGAAGTGGTGTATCAGTAGCAACAAACAATACTCAGGATTTCACTCCAAGCTCTGTTTGCTTTTAGATAGGTACATTGTCTCATGATACTCCAGATGCGCCCCCAACTTTTTTGTATTTGCCAAATCTAGTAGAAGAACCCAATGATCTTTCCGGCAACGTGCTTACGTCTGGCCTCCTCGTGGTCCATGATACCGGCAGAGGTGGTGAGAACGATGTAACCGAATTGACGGGATGGGAGAAGCTTGACAACCCACTTCTCGAGTTCACCGAGACGGACGTTGAATCGTGGGGAGATGACACCGGTCTTGTTGAGACTATTGAAGTTGTTAGCGGGAGTGTAGTGGTGGATGCAGAGATGAAGCTTACCGGCCGTTCAATTGAATGACAATCTTGCCAGATCGGTGGTCGTCAACCTCCTCGAATTCTCCAATGTAACCTGCAAAGTAAATTGTCAGTATGTTGCGAAAGATTAAATGATCATCATCAGGATATAAAAATCAGAGAACGTGTAAGATCCTCGCGTTTGAATATATCGGCAACTTAAAGGACTATGGCCGTGTAGAAAATGAGACCGTCATCTAGTTATCATGCCGAATGGGACAGAAGGAAAAAAAAATTGTAGTGCCGACATACCGTGCTTTTGCATGACACTGAGGAATTTGACGATGACCTTGGAAGAAGGACGGATGAGGACTTGTCGCTTTCCAGACTTCTCGGCGTTGTTGATGGCGTTAAGCGCATCGTTGAGGACGGAGGTCTTGACCATGTTTGCGGTTGGAGATTCTCAAATCGAAAGATTGGAAGTGAGGTATCTGCGCAGAGTCGTACGTTAGCCTTCATGGGCTCGAAGCATGGAGAGTGCCCTCATGATAGACAAGAGGGTTCTGCAGCTCAGTCGGGATAGAGAAGAGTAAGAGTAGTGTCGCACATCTCTCTCAATTGCGTTGGTGTTGTGAGGCGATTGAAGCTTCGATCGATCGGGGTAGGTTGCTTGCGGGTGCAGTTGCCGCCCAATTATCTCACTTTCAACGCGTCGTCCACCGCCGCAAATCGAGTAGATGCCGAATTGCTCCCTCTGCCTGTCATGAAGGGCTCTCGAGTAGAAGAATTGCCATCGCCGGGCTATACATACCTCGCTTGAATTTGGGGGTGATCGTTGGAGTTTGCAGAGGTTGATGGGAATAAAAGTGAAGTTTTTCGCGGACGCAAAAATCGCAAAATATTGGGCGATTCTGGGTTGTGCCGCACGGACTCGCCCGCGACCCGTGCCAGTCGCCTAGCGCGGGTTTAAGCGACCACTATCTCGAGCAAGACACACTGAAATCGAGAATCTCCAGAAAATACTCCCGTACAACCAAGCGAATTTCCACTTACACCTCTAAAAACAACAACTTGTTCTTCGAGGACCGGAAGTCATCAAATACAGTCAAGATGGTAAGGCGCTCCCTCCGCGAACTCGAAAACTCGAAATTGTGCTAATATGGGCTCCCCCACCATAGTCTGACGCAGAAGACAACGCCTCCAATGCCCCCGATGTCGCGGAAGCCGAAGAAGTCGAGGTTTCTGGAGATGCCGCATCCAAGGGACAAATGTCAGTTCTCGACGCTTTGAAGGGTGTTCTCAAGCTCGCTCTCATGCACGATGGTCTCGCCCGAGGTCTGCGCGAAGCTTCCAAGGCTCTGGATAGACGTCAAGCACACATGTGCGTTTTGAACGAGGCTTGCGAGGAGGAGGCATACAAGAAGTTGGTCGTTGCGCTATGCTCAGAGCACAAGATTCCTTTGATTAAGGTTCCTGATGGAAAGCAATTGGGCGAGTGGGCTGGTTTGTGTAGGTACCCACTGACTCCCAAAGTCTGCGCACTTACTGACGATATGGCACAGGTGTCTTGGACCGTGAAGGAAATGCGCGCAAGGTTGTCAACTGCTCCTGCGTTGTCGTCAAGGATTGGGGTGAGGAGTCTCAAGAGCGATCGATCCTCCTCAACTACTTCCAAACCGAGCAATAAATGTCAAAAATACAATTGGACGGATGGATCTATGGAGTTTCCTTGCGGCGGATAGACTTTGGCCATTGCTGAACTTTTCCTTCTGATGTATTCTACACACGATGCATTGTGCGGCGGACGATGAATTGGCATATGGGGTATCATACAAAGGCAGTTTTTAAGATGGTTGTCAAGGCCATATCGATTTGTGAAGACTTAGCGCCAAAACTCCAAAAGATTCCAATACGACCATTATTTCCTCAATTACTTTCTCCCATCAACCATTAAAATGTGATATCCAAAGCTAGTCTTGGCTTCTGCATATTTAGGAGCTGCGACCGTTGAAGCTTCAAGCGCAAAAGCAGCTTCTTCAAAAGGCAATTCCAATTCTCCTCTTTTCTTCCATCCCAAAGCTCCGCCTATCAGTTTTATGGATCAGTAATGAGTTTCAACACAGCAAGCATGCGTGCCACAAACCAGCTCTTGCCTTGTCCTCCGAGAATTCTCTCGCAACGTCATCAAATTTGGCACCACCCTTCAACTTCTCCAAAGCTTCCTCCTTCTTGCCATGCTTCTCACACTAATCAAACTCTTGTCAGAACTTCCATATGCGAATGCCCAAAATCATAGAAGCACTCTGTGTCAAATTTACGAGCAAGAAATACATACCAAAATATGTCGCACATTAATCTGCTGCGCGCCCTTCACCTTCGTAGCTTTCTCCTCCAGCTCAGCCTTCCCCTTTCCCTTCCCCTTATCTTTGGAAGCTCCTCCCTTGTCGCCGCCCTTGTTTTTAGGTGCCATTTTGTAGAACAGATCTTGATAGAGCTTTAGTGAGCTTCTTGTTGGTTGAGGTTTGTACACTTTGGTTGTGCTTTCGCGAGGGAGGGGTCGAGGGAGCCCCACCAATATTTTTCAGGGCGGCGTTCCTGGGTGCTTTTGGTCGAAACTCGTAGGTAAAGGTCAGCCAGCACCAATTCAATATTCTGGTGAGTACGATCTTGGAAACGATTTTGATTGTGTTACTAGGACTCAGTGAGTTGCTTTTAATTTTGTTTTTAAGCCGTTTTCTCCTTGCAGTTCGATTTTTCTGTAGTTTAAGACACCTCCAGCCAGGGGAATGTGGTATCTCCCCATACTAACAAACCCCAATTATAGATTTGGTACCTTCTACTTGGTTTGAATATACCTTCAACTGGACCTCACGACGCCGTCTGGTGGTTCATCCATGAGACTTGTGTCTTCATTCTGCGTTTTCAGCCTTAGCTTTTCGTTTCTTCCTTTACGAAAGCGCGATAGGGTCTGCTCTGTCTGTTTTGACAGAGCTGAGGAATAACTATACCTCAAGGCCAACGACATGGTTCTCTATGGCCGTGTGTCATTTAGTGCCACGCCTACGATGAGGTCAGATACAGTATCAAGGAAGGAACAACCCAGTCCCAAGTCTCGTTAGAGAGTAAGAGTACCAACAAGGGACCACGATCACCACATTCCCAAAGTAGGTAGGCATTTGGCAGACGATTCCCTTCAAGTCGCTCCTTCTTTCCTTACAAAAGACAGCAACGAAGCAAGTCTTACCGCGCCTATGTCAAGAAGGGAAAGAACGACCAAGGCCAACAACCCACCTCATTTTTTCAATTCATCACACGAAGGAAAGAACAACCAAGCCCAGGTCAAATTCACCAAAATCCCTCCCGTCGTGTTTTCCTCTCTCTCGCCATCATCTTCCACATCCAAACTTTCAGGTCCTTCATCGACATGGACGACCTATCGCAATTACACCATCTTAATTACACGCACCTATATTCTAAGAATAGATGCGGTGAAAAATTAAGTTTGTAGAATTATCATGGTATAGCTTCATACATTGCACTCTGGTCTTCTTGTGAGCTTACTGTGGAGCTTTGCGTAGTGCCTATTTTTCTTCTTGAATTTTTATCGTGAGGTATGGCAGATTCAAAGGTCAAAAATACCCAGCTAAGAAAAGCACTTGAGCTCAGATGCACGACCTAAGGGGAATTTTAACACTGAAATCTTCTAAGTGGAACTTTTACTCGCTTCCTTTGGGGAGTCGTTGGCTTGCTGGTCGATTGTTGGCTTACTCGCAAATGTTTTTGGCCACCAAACGCGAGGCTTGGCTTACCCGTTATTTGATTAGCTTACCGATCGTTAAAGTTACACAGTCTTATGAGCTCCGCTAGGTTGTCCCTCCAGTTGGGGAAGGAACAACGCTGCGAAATCGCTCCTGGGCGAGCGACGAGTTATGGGGTCGCTCCAGGTCGACTTATCCATCACGGGAGACGAGAAATGGGGTCACTCCTTCCTCATGCTCTTATGACGTTGAGCATATACTCTCGTTTATTTCTTGGCTACTGCATAGTTCCATTCCCCGGGCCAAGTGTCACAATCCTAGTATGCCCTCTTTTATTACCTTCAGGTCTCGTCCCAAAGCCAAGTCGCTTTTACCCATGAATAAGGAACAAACCCTCTAACCAAGGAGTTCCCGTCAATCTCACTCACAAGTTCAAATCTAAGTACCAGGATTTACATCTAAAAATGATCCGGCGGAGACCGGAAGTCCAATTTCTGGTGATCTGAACACATTTTTGACGTTGAAGAACATCAACCTCGAAATATATCAACTTCTGAGCTCACCTATTCCTATGATGCATCAAACGCTCCAAGGGAAAATGAACACCTAATTCGGCCGTTCTCCCATCTCCTTGAGAATATCCTCACTCCGTTGATAGCTTACTAGAAGATTGATGGTTTACTTACAACTCTCTTTTGGCCCCCGTTGCTTACTTGGCGGCTTACTCGCAACCCTCTCTTTTGGCCCCCAAACATGTAGGTACCTACTTACCTTCAAACGTGGCAGACCATTCCCGCTTTCTCAGTCACGGTTAGCAGAACGCCCGACTTCAAATTTTCCCCTGACCTGTTGAAATGCCGCTTATCGCGAGCCTCAATTGCACGATTGTGATGTATGTAATAACCTTAACTTACGTTTCACCACTTACAACCCCCATTCCATACTTTCTTCACTCTTCGAAAACCATCACACGTTACCCAAAATGGCAACCTTAAAACTCGACTTCGACCCCAATAAAATAACAATCAATGATACCTGCATCTGTGGCATCAACACGGGATGGGTACATATCCCCAACACGCCTGGCAGCCTCATACTCATCTTCCTCTGGGAGTTCGTACCAAAGCAAGGGGACCCTTGGGTGAAAATTATCGCAAATATAATAAGGATAATTTTAATGCTGTATTGTGATCATCAACTTGGAGCCACGAAAGTACCCATTTACTGCCGCTTTTATTGTTCACCAGGAGGGTTGGATCATATGCAAATAAGAAGTTGAAGCAGTTTCAAAGTAATAGGCACAGAGAACATCAGGAGCCAATAAATCTCACAATCACAGGAGCAATAAGACTTGAACTTACTCTCAAAATCATGCCAGAAACCCCCATTACCATTCAAGATTACCATCAAGACGCTTGTGCTAGTCAAAGTCCCATAGGAGTCACTTACGTCAAATGGTTATGTTTCTCCTTATCTAATGATGCTATTGTGAGGTCATTGATGAATGATTCCCAGAACTAATGGAACTTAGTTCATGCACCACAAACTGTTGCAAAAGCCAATTCTGCGCAAATCACGAGTTTAGAGATAATTCTCTGTACTTGGTAAATGAGAAATTCACTTTCAGAAAAATGGTCAGGAGTTCTGGGGTGTCAAAGTTGGGGAAGTGATGTAGGATTTTCCTCGTGGAAACTGGCAGACTTCAAGTTACACTAAGCGAGCATCTAGAGCTCGCAAGCGGGACTAGTATTCTTCTTATCTACTTTTATGGTACTCCACCAACCGCCGGAGCCAAAATGACCTGATAAATTCAACAGATAATGATACCAGCGATTATCTAGCATGATCGTGCCCCACACACTTGAAGATCATACACTAAATATCACGTATTTATCACCCCTCCATGCCTTCTTTGACTTCTTGACTTCCTTTCTTCTTTTGTAACCATCTTTCATAAATACATAGCTGGCATGAGAATGTCTGAATACAGCGCAAATATCCACTCAATTCCCAAAAACTCAACACCACCCTTCCAAATCATATCCCAATTATCCAGTAGGAATCAAGCACCAAATACATCATCCAATACAGAAAAAAATTCCACATCAAACGAGACCTCCACCAACATGGATAACGCAAGCCCTACTCAGGCTGAAACCCACTCAACCTCTTCAGCCCAAGAAGTGGATCCCCAAACCCGAATCTCAATCTCCTCATACTATTCCTATGACCTCCCTGAACATATTCCAAACTGGAACTACCCAGCTCTCTCAATTCAAGATCAGCTCCAGCAATCCCACCTAGATTCTGAACAACAAAGAGATTCATACCACTCCTCGGAAGAAGACTACATAATCTCACCACACCCATTCGACTCCCCATCACCAAATGGATCACCACCTTCAGGACGAGCATCTTCAATCCTGCTCAATACCATTCCTGAACACCAGGAAGAACAACCTCAACCGCAATATCAAATTTCAATTCAAACTCAATATATGAATGCTGTTTACACTGCTACCAGCACAAGTCCAACGACAGCAAGAAACTCGGCATTACCCTCTAGAAACCCAACAAGATCGAACTCTCTCCAATACCCTTCCACTCAAAGTACAGCTCCATCCTCAATTCATTCTCCCGATCACCCAACCCTGTCAAATCAAAAGTCCTCCGCCTCATCCTCCACGTCATCTCAAAATAATACATTCGTTCCCTCCCAAAAACATACTCTATCAAGTGCTCCAGCAGAACCAGCACCCCGATTAGGCCCCAAAGATGAATTTCAAGTAGCAACAGAAAAAGAAGAACGACTAGCACGGGAATGGGCCCATCGATACGATGAAGCACAACCCGGCGGTCGAGCTCTAAGTGTCAACGACCTAGATTACCAGCGTTTGAAAGCTCAATTTCGACATGAAAAATACACTGGTGGGTTGGCTAGAATCAGCGAGAGTCGAACTCGGGGCTTGCATGAGCAGGAGATGCGGAGGTTGAATCAAAAACTTGAACGTTCGGGCGACGTGGAAGGGGATGCTGATTATGATGGAAGTAATGATGCGGATGATGGCGGGGTGAGAATGAATTTCAATGCGCCCGTTGTGGAGGAGAAGAAAGGTAAGAGGAGGCTTTTGGGATTTTTGGGTGCGAAGAAGTGATTGTGACGTAGTGTAAGCGAGGAAGTAATACCAACATCCTCAAGGATCATACCTCGCGGTGAATATATCCTTTAGTACCTCTCATCGTTCGAAGTTTGTAAGAGAATCTGCTTGGATTGCTCTAGAAAGTTGGCATGCCGAAGGCAGTCTAGCGGTGGTCAGAAAAGTAGCAGTAAATATCACCCCTGTACCTGCCTATCTAGATCATTAAATCATTAATCTAAACTTTTAGAAAAATTAGAGATCATTGTGCGGAAGTGTTGGGTTAATATTTTACTTTTGTCCAAAAGATGTGACCTGCCACACCGTGCAGAGGTCACGGACAAAATTGTCGTAACCTGTTGAGCACTTTTTGCCGAACTACTAGCTCATTTGCTAGGCAAGATAGGCTGAAACGATTTACTGCTGCGTTTATTGTCCATCGCGAGACAGTTAGTTATTTCAGCATTACTATCCAGCACCTTCACTTGTTTACCTTTTGAATAATCACCTCCATTCCAGTCAAGGACAATGTGTTAAGCAATATCTGCTAAGAAAATCAGGGAAGATGCAATCTCTTTCATTACTAACTTTATTCGACATTCACAGCTATGCTAGCGATTCACCAAAATACCTTGTCATATGTCTATGACTTGGTTGTATTTGGAATCCTTCAAGCCTCCACTTCCAGGATGTATCGCGAAAAATAATAGTTTACAGATGATGGTTACTCAACTACTTTCTTATAGACATCAAAACCTCATTGCCATTCATATCAAGTGGTTCCACCTTCTGTTTTACAAACATCAATTCCTATTATTTTCTCTGACAAATGTCTCAGCTTCATCACTCAACACCTTGTTTTTCATCTTGCACTCCTTCGCCCGGAAGAAAGTACAAAGCGGATGTTCGTATGTCCAGCATAAAACACACCATGTCAGTCAAATGTCACCCACAGTTTTGTCTTTACACAAGCTATTTTGATCTATCCGTAATAACCAAGAGTTCCACAAAATTGAAGAAACCGACCGGTGCCCTGCTGTGTCATTCAAGCCTTCTGTCGTTGGAGGGTTGTATGATCCTGCACTCCCCATCTTCCATAGTAGTCCAAAACCAGGTTTGATCTTCGCGCGTGATTTTTAACTGTATAGGGTGCACAGTGCACAGTCGTGCTCGCCTTAGTAAGTGACTCTAGAATTCGGTGCAAGGGAACCATAGAAAGATTCGGCTATAACACGATGCACCTCCACCAACAACTCGATACACCATTGCCCCGCTACAACTTCCGGCCACAAACCCTCCAAGCTAAGCCTGCTATAATACTCTATCCATTGGTGATTCGGGGCAATGCTCAGATGTCTCTCCAAGGGTATGATCTCGGTACCAAAACCACGGCGTTGAACCCTCAGAGAAGTGCCGACACCCAATGCTCCTTCAGCGGAAAGGCTTCCTTCGGCTTGGGCCGTTCTAAAATCATGGTGAAGATCTTGGTTTCGTGGACGGAAATTATTGTTGCCCATGGTTCGTATCTTTGTGAAAGTGAGTTTGCGCTTTAGGGAGAATAGGTATTGTGCTGATTTTTTGGTCTTTGGAAAACTTGGCCTTTCCATTTCTTAAATGGTTGAGCATATTTGCCCTCCTTCGTGATTGTTGAATTCCAGGCAATTCAACATTATTCGATCAAGTGTAATGTATTGATAGAGATATAACTGTAACGCAATGCAGCTTGATAAACTTCTGAATTGAATCCTGCAGTTTGCTTGCACAGAATAATTTTATTCTTGGGCATCAGAGGATACCGTAAGAGTAGATAGAGAATCTTTTGGATCATATGATAAGCAAAGCTATGGAGAATAAGTTAATAACGACGGAACAACTCCTGTTTCTCATATTACTTGATGCGGAGGGTGACTATTATGATGGATCAAATATTGGCAAGTGGAGAGGTGGCTATGAGCTACAATAATGCGCCGGTTTCGGAGGAGAAGTTAGGAAAAGGAGTAAGAGGGGTGGTATTCTTGAAGGGGGATAAATTGCTGCCCTCATTCCGCTTACCAAATACTTGGAATCACTTCATAACAATATAGAACAATATACCAGTGTCACGTTCAGAATGGAGGGTGGAAAACGCTCTACTGAGCCCTGAATTAGGGGGGGAGGTTCCTGCTCTATATATACAAGGAGAAAAGGAGTATCAGGTGACCTAAAAACATCCTAAAAACACACGTGACAAAACGTGACAACCAGTCACTCAGCAAATCCAAAACAGTTTGCATCCAAACTCTGACTCCCAATTTATCACTCACATGATTCTCTCTAGCATTCTACCTCACTCTTCTCCATCAAAACTTTCGCCAACCACTGCTCTGCTTTTCCCATTATTCTACGAAGGCTCAGATTCACTTGGTGTTTTCAAGGCATAAGTAAATGTAAGAAAAAAGCACTCACTTCTGGGTCAAAAATACAAACACCTGTAATGAAATCTATACATAAGTAACCAACAGAAGTCAAAACTCGCTCCTTACCTCTTCAGAACTACGCAACATCAAAAGACAACCGGTTCTCTTAGAAGAATGTACAAACATTTCCGTTCCAATAAAAGGTTTGACAGTAAAGAATCAATCGACAACAGCAAAGTGACTTAAATACTGAAAAATTACCTTTTGTTTGCCTCCCAAATTCCATGGTATAGGTTTGGTAACCCAGAAAACCTTCGATCATGGCAAGGCACATTTGAACTTGCTCCTCCCAAGAAGCATATTGTATACAATGTGAGTTTTTAGGAATATTCTGAAGAATCTTGACCACACAAACATCAATTGAGCTTATATAGGTCCATTCAAACCTAAAAGACTGCGGAAATTCGTCAGTATAGTCTTGAGGAGAATTGGCAATTAGGTTTCTAAATATCTAACCT
>LLCD01000715.1:0-15409 GCA_001414355.1 Hymenoscyphus salicellus
AGGAACTACGTAAGATAGGGAGAGGGAAGATTAGTTTAGTTATGAATAATGCTATCCCTCACGGTTACAAAGTAATTAAAGAGGTATTATACTACTATTCTATTTGGCGGCTCCTTTACCTACCCCAGTCACCGGATATGAACCTAATTAAGCAGATTTGGAGGTATATAAGGCAACAGTTAAGGAAGAGAAAGATCCAACTAAGAAATAAGGTACATCTTAAGCGTTGTGGATAGAGGAGTGGATGAGAGTACCCTAGAGTGTAATAGATAAGGTAATAATAGAGCTTAGAAATACTCTACAAAAGGTAGTCAAGCATGGCGGAGATAATAACTTCCAAGGATAGAATTTATAAATAGCTTCAGTTTCCACTTCTTTTCATGAAAAACAACCTTGAATTGCATTATATATAAGTGATAGTAGTGAAATGGAGGGGTGGTGTGGAAGCGAGAAATGAGCTGAAAATTGGCTGAGGGCCCTCACTAAATATTTACCCAAGTAGGTTTAGTCAACTGTACATATGGGCTATAGACGAGTTCTACTATCTCAGTCTCCCGGGGATGTGAAACTATAAGTGGCTTACTGAAGTATTTTCTTTTCATGCATAAACAAAGTCTCAATCTAAAAGTTTCAACCGAACTCTTCAACTATCTTGCTCTTCTCCACCCCTTCAACGTACACTTTATCTTTATTCATCTCAATGGCTGGGCAGTCTGATATCAAGAAGCAGCGCCTGTTGCGCATGAAATTGTCCCACTACAAGAATGAAGAATGCAGTGAGGATGAAATGCACCGCTTTGCAACTGAGGAGCACGCTGTACAAGCAGCTAAGATTCATTTGAGACATGGTATGGAGGCTTACGTAATTGTAAGGACCCTTCCAAAAGAACTCCTGTGATTTTTCTGGTGTAAAGGTTCCGGACATCCCATGTTAACTCCCCCGCTAGGTATTCACACCCGCCAGTTTTCGTAAGACGTCCAAGGAACTCAATGCCAAACTAGGCGACAAATGGGTTATCCGGGACTATGATCTTCAAGTTGAATTTTACTTCCGCGACATATCCACCCTCTCAACGTTGGCTGCAGATCCCGAATTTCAAGCTATGCAAGTAAGTTCCAATGTCGAAAAAAACCAAATTCCGAGGGAAGACTATGGGCGACTGACTGTTAAATCTCGAAAAGGATTTGGAGGGTCCCATTGTCAGTCGGCTTCATATTGAACAGAGTATTGGATGGGTTGAGACTTATATCAAGGACGGAAAATTGGTGAACGTAACAGAGGACGGCAAACCAACTTTCCCAAAATTCAGCGAGCTCAATATTGCTCCTGGTGCATCTTGATCTATAGACAGACATACAATTCACTAAATGTGACAATTAAAGTTATTGGGGGAAATCTCTTCAGAAGTTCAGACCCAGAGTGATTATATCATGATATATTGAGATAAAAGGTATTCCTTTCACTCGCCCAATGCACTTTACTCTAGAGTGGATTAAAAGTAAAGATTTTCTCCACAAGTAACAGCGCGAGCTTGTACCAGACTGGCAGGGAAACTGTCCGAGACCCATATATATCTACATTCCAAGCAATTGAGCCTCAACCGAGGTCCATTCTGGGTTAAAGTGCACTGGCTCGCGGTGGACAAAAAAAGCTGTAGTAAATAGTAGGTTTGTACCTGCCTATCTTACTTATTGTTCCCCCTTCTTAAATCAATTCAACCTCATCGTGCTAAATAGCGAGGACAATATCTTAATTGTCCTAAATATCAAGAGTAATTAATTTGAATAGGATATCTGACACAACGTCAAGGTAGACAGGTACGATTTACTGCCGCTTTTATAGTCTACTGAGAGACTGGGTGTGTGGAAGGGATATAATTATTGTCCCACCGCCTCTGTCTTACATAGCCTTGCGGCTTGAGTAATACCTAAATGAAATCAAGAAAAAAGTTTTTGTATACGATTTTTACGTGACTGAAATTTCCCTCACACGAATTGATAAAAACCCCTCACACCAAAAAGTTGGTCTTATGTTCAAATGAGGAAAACTACCGACGCCCGATGCGCATCCTTCGGTCGAACCAGCTTGACGCCGCCGGCAGCATATGGCTAAAACTCAGGAGCCAACAGAACAAGATATTCATGAAGTAAGCCATATATCAGTTGGATGAAATCATATAGTTTACCAGCCACTCTCGGAGTCTAAATATCTGCAGATAAATACAGATTACAAATGTGGGAGGAAGGAGCGGATGTCTCTTCCCCACTTCATCATCCACCTCTTATACAGCTCGATAGAAACATATTTTCAGCTCCAGTATTCGGCCAAACACTTCCAAATATTCTTACGAGACAGCTTGTTTTCAGATAACTCTATCGGGAACCTAAGACGACGAAGAGCAAATCCACAACAAGTACGGTCATCTTTCCCCGTCCAATATCATGACTACCACCTACCCACTACTCGACATCCTTCTGACGCTCCTGCGCCTGGGACCGCTCGTGACATCGTCCATTGGCGCTACCTACTCATATGCCTTCCGTGTTTTCTTCAGCGGATTTCGGGCGGAGGACATGCCGACGAGCTCAAGGTGGGCGGCGATGCCAGCCTGGTTCCGTAGTGTGCGCTCCAACAGCCTACGGGTCGTCTTCACCTCGTACGACTCCAGCATCATTCTTGGTCTGACTAACGCCTACCTGAGCTGGCCTGCGAAGGCGGGCTTTGCATTGACGACGTCGCTGGGCTACAACGCCTCCTGGGCTTACCTGACTGGCACCTTCTTCAGCGTGGCGTATTATGCCTTCACCATCTGGAACCAAATGGTGCCGATGAACATGCGGCTGTCAGACGACAAGGAGCCCATTGCAAAGAGGGAGATTGCCATGAGGGAACTTGCGAGGTACGATTCCGCTCGGTTCGCTCTGACCGGTGGGCCTGCGCTTGTGTCGTTCCTAATTGCCGCTATACTGTCGGCTGTGGAGAGCCGTAGCCGTTGAGGCTCTCCGTGCATTCAATGTGACAGTCGGAAACGTTTACAAATTTCATAGAAGTTTATAATCATCTAAATACAAGGCACATACTCGACAGCTCGTTTTCATGAAAGTTTTGATTGAATGTTTAAACTGTCTGAAGTGATACGAGTCTATAGCAACAATAATGCTTTTATTTTTTTCGCCACCTATAAGTATTCTATACAGATCAATAAGAATATCTCGTAATTTGAGAATAACACTACGAAACTAAAACTAACTAACTAGACTATCGACGTTGTAAGGTTGGAATGCAGGAAAGTAGACAAATATCAGTGTTCACTTGGAAGTGAACTCGTTACTTGTATCAAAGATGTCAAACAAGATGATAATATTGATAACAAAAGTTAAGCACGAAGCTTCGGCCGACATGCTTCGTTTTCAGCACCCATGATTCTCAGAGCTCGTCAGACCGACGACCTCTGATCGCTTAACCAATCACGTGACTAGCACCCAGAGGAAACCACTGGATCGCTTAGCTAGTCTAAGGATCGCTTATTTGCTATAACATCTTGGATGTGCCACGAACTCAGATTTCGATAGCCTCAAAACTACCATGGTTGTTTTGGTGTCATGCAGGCTCATATTATGTGAAGGCATTCTTGATCTGCTGGACCAAGCGCAGCGTCTCGCGTTCTCGAGTGCGTATTGCCTGCAGAGCCAGATCTGGCACTATGACAAGCGACATACCACCGAAGCACTCCCAGTCTCCTCTGTATCCGTAAGTGGCCTTGGGAGTCACCACCAGCTCACTAACTAGATCGCGTGATCTCGTCAACATAGTCTCTATGAGATGGACCATGAAGAGGGATTGTGTCTTGGACTTCGAAGCGATGGAAAACGACCCGATGGACCACCCTGGCAATTTGAGCTGATATTCACTCGCGGGATGGGTTTCGCCCTGATGGCAGCAGACTTGCATGTGCCGCAGTATCCTGTCGTAAGTCTCGATCAGGCGAAGGTAGCTGGAGAATATCACCAGTTCCGAGGCGGCATCCAAAATCAACCTGGATGGCGGAATTGAGCTAACGGAGTCGTCCTGGAAGGGTGGTGGAAGTTTGAGCAAAAGGTGACTGACTATGTCGATAAACAACTGTGAAAAGTTGAATACCTCGTCTATGGCATATTTCGGCTTGTCGTTTGACTCGCCATCTTGGTCGGCTGCCTTGCCATCGAGACCGATTTCAGGGATGGCGTTGAGATGTTGCATCAGAGTGATGTTGATGTCAGATAGCTTCCTCATGCAATATGTGAGACTGGGCGCGTCAGACAGGTCAGAAGGGTGCGGCGAAATAGTATTCTCTGGGGAGGGGCTAGAGGGCACCTGAACAGAACTGGGTGCGGTTTTGGAAGTAGCTTTCGAAGTAGTTGCAGTTGAGATGGACGTGGAAGGTGTTCTGCTGTGAGATGAAGCAAGAGTCAGAGCTACCACCTTGGCTGTTCGTGGTCGTGCAGCGAGCGGCGGGGACGAGGGTGTCGTCGGAGATGTACGAGTAGAATAGGGGAATGGCTCACTCACGGGATTGGAACGAGCAATGGCGTTGTCGGGTCCGGCCAGCTCGACAGAGAGATCCAAATCCATATCGATATTGACTCCATCCATAGACATGAGCGATGAACAAAATAAGTTTGGATTGCTGGACCAGGACGAGGTCGATCTTGGCGCAGCTGTTATCTGCCCAAGGGAGGAAAGTTGACCTGTCTCTGTACTACCAGTATGTATACTAGTATTCCAGATTATTTTAGCTAGGAGGCAACCAGGGTTAGTCTCAAGCTACTGTGGTGGTGTGTCAAGGGTCGGACTCGGAGAGATACCGTATACGTACAGTAATCAGGTTCAGGTTCTTGCGGTAGGCCAGGGAGGTGAGCTCGAGAGCGCTTCGGGACAGACCCACTGAGCTTCGGGTTCGGGTTCGGGCCGTCCCGAAAGCGACTTGCCTGGCGTTGCGGTCTAGCGGCGGGGCTGGAACAGCAGTCTACCTGGGCCCTAGATAATGGGGTCAATAATTAAAGAAAGTCTCGCACACGCTTTTTGGTAGGCTTGTCCCCATTAACTTACGTAAGGCACCGCTGGCAAGGCTCCTCGTCGTTTTCGCGTATACATCTTAGCTTGGATCTGTGACATCTATCACAGGCGCGCCGTAGTTGGTACTGCCTCGCAGGCTGCACACGGATCATGGTCCGTACCGAGGATACCGAGTCGAACGGCGTTTGTCTCTGCGATTGTCTCTGCGATTGTGTTCGAGTTATGTAGAAATATGGATAGTTTACGTATAACGTATTTGACTAAACAGCTGTAGCAAAATCACGAGAAGCAGGGGGGTTGATTGGCTGTACTTGGACTCCCCAGGTTCTCGCTTCAGCTGCTTGGTCTGATACGTTGTAAAATTTGCCCGCATATTGCGCCATTTTCCCCGCCTCCTCGTGTACGGAATCATTCTCCGTTAATACATCATACACTGTTATCACTATTCACAATAAAACCACAACAACGTTTCTAAAAGTTATAAGCACTGACTCCAAGATTAATTAGCTTCTTGGGAGTCGACTGGAATTTATTTCGTATCTTAATGATTTTCTTTACTCTTGTTAAAGCAGATACAGTAGCGGGCGTCTTGTACGAAAGGGTGTCTCGAGAAGTCAAGAACCACCCTTATAAGGCGGTAAGATGCTTAGGTCAACCAAAATTATAGGATATTAGCCAGCGCCCCATAAATTCCCTCTTACAGACACGGCAGAACAAGGGGTTGGCTCTTGACTTCCTGAGACCCCCTTCCGTACTGAAATTGGCGGATGATTCCGTACACGAGGAGCCCGTTGGCAAGGGGAGTTGAGGCTCAGCGAGTTGGCTACAGTTGGCTACCAATACGAGTACGGTGACCAACAAAGCAATTTGCTTTGGTGGCCAATTAACTAGTCAAGCTCGTATACGGTGAGAATGGCTTGCGTAGTCTCGGGCCGGTTGGTGGTGTAAGGATCAAGAAACGCCGCGTGAACTGACAAAGTATACCGAAATTCCCCTTGATGCCTTTACAAATTTATTTCGTAATGAACTTGTTATTGTCAGAGCAATACGTAATTTCATTTTTAGATAATAGGTTTCGAAATAAAGCAGTATTACCTGTATCCTAAAAAACAATCACTGATGTTGACTTTTTAGGCGAGTTGGAGTTGGAGTCGCAACTCGAACCCAACACCGGCCCAACTCCGACTTGTGTATCCCTCATGTACCACGCTGGTTCAATAATAGGTGCTGGAGGTAAAACATACCATAATCTTCGGTGCCAACATGTCTCGTAGTCACCACGGGCATCCCGTGTTGTTGGTGTCAGCGGTGAGTTGCCTATTTTGGAAAGTCGCCGATTGAAGGGGGTGAACGCCGAAATAGTGATCAGTTGCAGACGTAGTTAATCATTGCAATGGCTGCTGGCAAAGCATATGATTCTTTATAATGGGAAAGCTATGGTAAGCCTGTGACATGTAACGATTTGTGCAATTCCGTGCACCTACATTTACATATCTGTTAATGGGTAGTTAGACAGCTGACAAACACCAGCGATATGTCTTTCCTCCACGCCGAGGACAGACACGACTGTTATTGGATTTGTCAGACCTAACTTTTAATACTTTAACCTTTTTTATTTCATTTTTTTGGACATTTGATTTTCCAACATCTTGGACCTTTACCTTCACCTCGTTCCCTGGTATTTTCCTGGCTGGCTTGTTCTCTGTCACCTCCACTCACTCACTCACTCAGTTTCCCAGGCGCACCAGAGAAAAACGAATCCAAATCCAAATCCAGCGGGATAGGTAAAAGCTGTAAATAATGTTGCATGTCGCCCTTGAACATGCTGAGGCCGAAACAAATCCAACGGCACCTATCACCAGCGATGCCAAAGTAGCCGCCGAGGCAGGGGCAGAAGTAGAGGGGCAGGAAGAGGTGGTTTCCGCCAAAAAGGGATGGCGATTCTGGGCTATCTTTCCCACCCTCATGCTCGTTTCGCTGCTGGTCGCTGTCGAGTCCACGGTCACATCAACTGCGTTGCCCTCAATTGTTCACGACCTAGACGCGGGACACCTCTACATCTGGTTTGTCAACGCGTACTTCCTGACAAGCGCCGCTTTTCTTCCGCTTTTCGGCCAGCTCTCGGATATATTCGGTAGACGATGGGTCTTCATCTTGGTCGTAGCCATCTTCACACTAGGCAGTGGACTTTCGGGCGGTGCCACCAATGCCACCATACTTATTGCCGGTCGGGCTGTCCAAGGACTTGGTGGCGGTGGTATCAATCTTCTCATCGAGCTTATCGTAAGCGATCTGGTCCCTCTGCGTGAACGAGGAAAGTACATGGCCTTGCTCTTTGCTTTTTTCGCCTTGGGGACCGCAATTGGTCCCTTCGTTGGTGGCATAATAGTGCAGCGTTCGTCATGGCGCTGGGTATTTTGGTAAGTAACCTCCTGGGCTATTAGCAAGTAGTAAAAAAAAGACACTGCTGACACAAAGTGTTGGCAGGTTGAACCTCCCAATAGGTGGCGTTGCCCTCATCTTCCTCGTCCTTTTCTTGAGAGTGAAGCATGACCGGACCGGCTCCTTGGGCTCGCGTTTGAAGCGTATTGACTACACCGGTACTGCCATTCTCGCGGCAGCAGTTACTTCATTGCTCATCGGTCTCTCTTGGGGTGGAGCCTTGTACGCATGGTCGAACTATCGTGTAGTGGTGCCGTTGGTTTTGGGAATCATCGGTATCTTCGTCTTTCACGCCTACGAGATGGCTCCCTGGGTCAAATATCCTACCCTTCCCGAGAAAGTGTTCAGAAAACGCACTCCAGCCGCAGCCCTCCTTCTGGCATTCCTGAGCTTCATGCTGCTATTCTGGGCCATCTACTTCTTGCCCGTCTATTTCCAGGCTGTGCTGAATGCTGGCAGCACTAAAGCGGGCGTCTGGCTCTTACCCACCGTCTTGGTCGAGGTTCCTTTTGCCGTTGTTGGAGGTGGCCTGGTAGCTAAGACGGGACGATACAAGCCGTTGCACTTTTTCGCTTTTGGCGTCATGACTATGGGTTTCGGTCTCTTTGCGCGCTTCGACCGACACACTTCAACGGCCGAGTGGGTTATTGTGCAGATGCTTCCCGCTTTCGGCGTCGGCTTCATGATGTCGACGAATCTTCCTGCCGTGCAAGCCGATCTACCCGAGGAGGACACAGCTGCTGCAACGGCCGCCATCGCCTTCATGCGTGCTTATGGCTCCATCTGGGGCGTCTCCATCCCTGCTGCCATCTTCAACGCTCGTTTCGCTGTTGAATCGTACCGCATCGCAGACACAAGTGTGCGAACCCTTCTAAATGATGGCCGAGCCTACAGTTTCGTCACAGCGGCCATGGTAAACGGCTTCGCCCCCGAGACAAAGAATCAGGTCATCGATGTCTTCACTCGGGCCTTGAAGGTCACCTGGTCGGCCAGCATCGCCCCCGCTGCTCTTGGTCTCCTGCTTGTCTTTGCGGAAAAAGAGATTGTGTTGCGAACTGAGCTTGATATGAAGTTTGGCTTGGATGAGGGGGAGAAAGACTCTACCAAAGTCTAGAGGACCTTTGAGTCATGTTAGAAAAGCTAGGGTTAGATTGTAGAGAAGATACAAGATGGTTCTTTTAGAAAGGAGGCCAGGTGGCGTCTTTGTACACGGTTCTTCCCAAAGTCATTTAAGCACCTCTTTGATAATATATAGTGATCGTAAAAATGGATATGAGACTGCAGATCCATGTATAGCATTGACAATTGGGAATATATTCAAGATTATAAAGGAACGAAAATCAAAAATATAAGTTGAGGCAAGCTTTGCTCGGGAACATGAGCTCAAGAGGAATTTTGTTAGTAATAATGTGATAGAAGAGCTATTAGAAATATATTAGCTACTAAGTAAGACTACGAAAGACCAGAATTAAGCACTACAACAATGTATATGGTGTTTTCGGCCTGACAGCATACTGATTTCGAAACCCCCACTTATTTTAAGCTAAATATAGGTGAAGTTAATTTTCCTGACTATTTAGCACATTTTAAAATGGTAACTTACTTCTATTAGACAATGCTCTCCAGTTGTCCTAAAAGGTTAGAATAATAGACTAGATAGGCAGGTACGAGTTTAGTATTTACTGCGGTTGTTTTTGTCTACCGTGAGGGGATGTTCAATTAAACAGAAATTTATGATATAGACGAAGAGCGGGAAGAAGTTGGAACCGATGGTAGTGTCTAGGCAGGTGACGAGCGGTGATTTATATCCCTGGTGGTGGAGTCAAGATTTGTTGACTTTTTCTTTCAATGCTTTTAAGTCTTGAATAGGTAATAAATGGTGTGATACTATTAGGTTCATATAGGGTTTGGGAGCGATTTGTCAAAGATTGCCAATCATGAATGAATATGGGTTTGGATTTGGGTAAAAATGGAATCAAATAGAGGAATTCGTGAACTCGAATTACCTGTATTGTAAGGCGAGAATGATAGGCTGAAAGAGTTTATATATCAATGGTTATAGCTAACCTCGTGGTAAATTTGAGATAGAGTTCCTCGACAATTAAGTTGTATAGAACCAAAGACAATTCTTTGGAAGTAGGCTTGGAAGGCTATTTCTAAGTTACCTAATAGTCGCGATTATTTTACGATTGTCTGGTCACCCCTTCGACTTTTTCACAAGATATTTTTAAAAGATAGAAGCGTTTGTAGGTAGCCTACAAATGAGGACTCGTAATATTTTCTAGAGATTCTTGAAACTTTTAAACGTTTTATAAGCTCTTAATTCATCTACTCTATATTTTTGAATCAATTATCATCAGTGAATGCAGTAGTATTTAGAGAATTGTACCACCATAAGTTACGGTTGTAAACCCACTTTAATACGTACTATTTATACTATATAAATCTCAGAAATATTAAATATACGTACTACCATTCTCGGCAGTATTTAAATTAATACTATGGTATTACTATAGTATTTAACTTTAAGCTTTTATGTAGTTTTTTCACCCACCGTATTCTTTCTAGAATCTAACAACACTAAGAACAAATATAGCGACAACAACCTCTAGTTAATAGCTATAAAAGCAGCTGAAGAGAGAAGAGAAGAAAGGACAGAAGCTCAGGAGTTGGAAGCTCTTAAATACAGGAGGTGTGCCAAGCACATCTGCTAAGCCGAGTCTCAGCCAGGGGCTGGTCTGAAGCATGGTACTTAGTAGCCAAGCTTTATTCTGGGTACCAACCCATTACAGATATTTGAAATAACTAAACTTTCACAAAGGACGAAGTTCATTCACAGCTTCGTCTATTCCTCGGCTCAGGGCACATTTCTGTCCAATTAAAGCACATAGATTCTGCCCCACTCCGCCTTCAAGGCCCCACCAGAAATCTCACATAAAAATATTCTTATTTTTAGTTAAGAAAAATCATGGCATATCAGCAAAACGAATCAAGTTGAAAATGGATCGTTCACTTGACAGAATCAAAAGATTCGATCACATAATCGATCGCTTAGCTCAGTTGGTTAGAGCGTGGTGCTAATATTAGAAAATCTCTGATACGCCAAGGTCGAGGGTTCGACCCCCTTAGTGATCATATTCTTTTGAACTTTTTGCCATTTTTTTAGTGGTATATTGAGGTATGTAGCTTGTGTGGTGGGATTGGGAGCGTTTTGGTAGCTTTAGTTTTAAGCGAGGGGCGGACCCAACGAACACCCTTTTAGGACGGGAACGCCAAATTTGATTCTTAAATGGCTTGAACTACTTACAAAACCAAGATCTAGTTGTCAAAACTTGAGGCGGCAAGCTCCACTTCCTCGAGGAAAAGGCTGTTTCCAACGCTATCGGATGTCCTTAGAAACAACCTGCAAACTGAATGCAATAAATGGACAGGAGAATCACGGATAGAGGGAGATGAAGTATTATTGAAACATAAACCGATCCTCCTTCCTGTCTCCATTTTAAGCTAACTATGTACCAACAGACTTAATCGTTACAGTCCCCCGATAGTTCTCAACCGTCACCTTGAATTTAGGGGGATGGCGCTTCGCGAGATTTCTCAATTATTTGGAAAAAGTCCTTCCCGATGCAGAGACTTTCACTTCACGGTCAACTTGAATGCCGTGATGAAAATTACCCATTTCATAATTTGTGGACTCCGAGTGGTTTCTACTCTCTCGATTCTGAGAGTTGGCCTTCACAAGAACATCGTAATTTTCATCATTCAGATGATCCTGACTGTCAAGAGAAGGAAGCGTAGTACCCCTCGATGGTCTAGACTTTCGGCCAAATTTCGCTTGCAGACCACTCCCAGAACCATTGACGTAAGTTCGTGAGGAGTTGCCTGATGCTTTGGATTCCTTTCGGTCTCTTAGTATCTTCCCTAGAAGAGGCCTGAAAGTTGGGATCGAAGAGACGACGACCCATAGATTGACTTCTATGACTCCCCAGACTCCAGCAGCTATGTTATTAACTTTTTCCCAAGTTCAGTCAGTGATGGAAAGACGAGTTTGGTATACACAAGAGACGTACATATAGGATCAAAACCAGGTTTCTTGAAATCTTTGATCAGTAACGCTAAACGAACGCATGAGATTATAGTCGCACTAAACATGTATTAGAATAGTTCTTTTTATGACCTTGAAGAACACCTTACATCAGACCGAGAAGGAAGGTGCTACTAATAGAAATTCTCTGTGATAAAGATCTGTTGATAGAAGCGATAAAGTAGACAGGCATGATGAGGACAACGATGTCTAGCGTTATTGTAAAAGCCTCGCTAGAAATATAGAAAGCGGGATATTTGAGACATTTAGCTTTGATAGTAACGTCCCAAAATCCTCGAATTGGGCTGCAACTGAATGCCCCAAGAAAGTTCTATACTGAGTTAGTCTTTGGAGCCACACAATACCATCGAGACTTACAACAACTACCATCCAGCCCACATTTGCAGAGGCTGCAAGAATGATTGGCCACTTTCCCCCAGCACTTCGAAATATTCTCCAATACAAAGCAAGCAGAGACAATTTACTCCAAGTAAGCGCTTGCGGGTATAGAATTGTCAAGGCATAAAGTCCTTTCATGAATGATATCGTGTGGGGTATGTCCGATTTTCCGATATGTTGACCGTAAAAGTTTTGCTGGACTTCGAGAATTACGACGGCTGAAAACCCCCAGCAGAATAGCTAAGATCTTGGGCGTTAGTGCTAGTCAATCAAAGACTTGGTGGATGTTTGAACTTACAGCAGAGACGATAATAAGGTAATCATCCTGACCAACTTCGATTTTTGTCCACCACCTGGAGAACATACGAAGGCATATCGTAACAAGAGATAATGCAATGAAAACTATACAAATTGAATTTATGTAAGGACCCTCATTGGCGTCGAGATCAATACCTGGATATTCTGGAGTGGGAATTTGAGACATTTTCGGGTATTGCTCAATCGACGGTTTGAAATAGCCTTGAAGTCTGATGGCTAAGCAGTTCTGTTGGAGAACAAAGCGTCTGTTATGCAGCAGAAAGCTTGTAAATACCCAGAAATGAAATGGAGAGAAGTGGGTTGGATCCAGAGAACGACGAGCAAATTCGCAAGTCTCAAAGGCTAAATGGGGGCATCAAACCATACAATAGCCATGTGCTCGAGTACATACTTGGATAAACAAGGGTAAAATCCTTCTGAAAGGATTGCATACATCCTCTCGGCTCTGTATCTTTTAAGTTTATGAACTTGCATACGGGAGGATTCGTGAGAATGTGTTTTCATCTATTAGAGAAAGCGCCAAGGCGGCAAAGTAGATAACATCAGCTCTTGGACGATAATACGTGAATGAGCGACACACCCTCAAAACTTTAATGGCGAAGGAGTTGCAGCCAGTTCTTGAACGATCTTGTGCGAAACATGTGGCACAGCGAAAGAGAGCTGTTATTATCTAATATATACTTGCTAAGTGAAATGTACCAGCCATATGAAAGCATTACCGCGGCGCAAAAGATAAGAACAAGCGATTGAAGCCAACCAAGTGCTGCACATCATCAGAGGTTGCTGATGGCAACATGAGATCTGAGTCACTTTGCATAATCTCAGAAGAAACCTTGTAGTGTGGTAATAGCGCATACGAGATACAACGTTTTATTGTCCTCTATTTCGTATACGCTGACCACTCCCAAGTTTCCAATTCTATATGCGTGAAAAATGGGTTCCAAAAGCTGTGAACCCATGCCCTATTGAGAAAACATTTCCCCAGATGGGAAACTGGGGTAGAATTTAGCCGGAACATTGTTTTCGTGGTGTCATCACACCTGGCGATTGGCGGAATTATGTGTAGTGTGCATTCTCGCTTATGAAAAGGACCACAGACGATCGCACATCTGTGTAACCTACCGATTGCGTATTATTTAGAAGGCACAGCACGCAATATTATCTGCAATGTAACACACGCACTATCGCATATGTACCGCGCGCATGAGATGTAGTAAGAATTATCTCCTTCCAGATTTCCGGTCATACTAAATCAGCATGTAGGCCCATACATCATCCTTGAAGGTAAGACTGCAAGTCTCAATGGCTTGCTCGGTGGCGGCGCATTGAAGGTTGCACAGATTCTCACCCCTCCCTACATTTTGTTTGACTTCTATTTCGGAAAGCTGTAGTTGTAACTCCATGCACTACAGCAAGGCGCCGGGCAAAACGATTCCATGGAGTTCCACGCACCTTTGCTTTGAACGTATGACGGAGATTTACCCAGCGATTGTATTGTAATGTGAAAGATTACTACCAGTGTAACAACCTTCGAACAAGAGTGACAGTACTTAAGCAAGAAACTATCCCTTTGCAGTTTGAGTCAACCGATTAGAATAAATTACATAAAATATTTTTATCGACGCATCAATAACACAGCAAAATGTCGACAGAACTGTATGCTGTTGCAATTATGCACCCAACTCCGGGAAAGGAAAGCAGAGTTTGTTTCACTTACTCCTATAAATATACATATGCTAATGGATAATGTAACTGTTTAGCTCAAAGAAGTCCTCATCGAATATGCAGACAAAGTCCAAGAGCTTGAAAAAGACGTTGTGAGTCCTCACTTTTGCTCCTTGTTCTTGCCTTGAATGACTTGAAACTTTTGCCTCACACTAATTTTCTCATCCCTTTTCTTACAGCGTGGTGCAGCATTGTGGTAGACTAATATTTGTTCTTAATAGTACAAGTTTCAACTTTTTGAGCAATACCCATTCCTAGATCAAACTGGACCAAACGTCTTTCTCTATCAAGAGACTTGTAAGTCTGCTTCTCTATTTAGTAATAATATTTACCACTCTTGTTCTTCTACCTCTCTATCTTCCTATCGCTCTAGAGCCATTAGTCCTTACTTGTCGAAATCACACCTTTTGTCCTCTATATCTCGTTTAAAACTTCTGTACTATACCTTACAATACTTCTCTCCTGGTGCACGCTTTGTCTTAAAATGAAATATACACTTGAGCTAACGAGATTTTATAGATGCACACAAGGAAGCGGTCGATGTGCATATGAAAAGCACCTATTTTCTCTCCACGATCGACACTCTCACCAAGGAGGAATTACTCACGAAACCGATAGAGATGATCGCAATTAGCCCTATCGGCGGGTTTGCTTCCCGCTAAACTATATGAAACATGTGCTTTTGTACCAACGCTGCCGTCTTCTGGCTACTAAGGTAGTTCTTCTTCAGCTGGATTGTGCCGCGAAATATGGAGTAGGAGATAGTGTCAGTCAAGTTAAACCGTTTTATTATGCTACCTGTGCCACTTCCAAACTTGGTTGCAAAACTTTCGTGCTGGTGATTTCATAGTTTCTGTTTGAGTACTGGAATCTTCTTGTTACTAAAGATCCTTCAACAAGTGATCCGCTCTGGCATAATGATCGTCGGATTCAAAACATGATGGTCCTCGCTTACATATTGTTTATCATTCTTCAGACGACTTTACCCTTGACCAACATCATACGAGTTCGCAAATAATCAGGTGCTTCTAATCTAATTTAGAATACCAAGTCAAGCTGTTTTGGGGTCAACTTGCTTTTAGACCAGGCGAACGTTGTTTAGGGACACCATTCGAATCCTACGTTTCCCCGTAAAGCAAGGAATGAGTGACTTGATAGAAGATCTACAGGGCCCTACAGCCGTTCCCGATGAAACTGTGCGAGTCGCTCTGAAAAGGATGTGCGACATGCCGTACGCACGCATAATGGCAGGATCAAGAAGGGTCCCGATGTTGTATTGTGTATGAGGGTACTGGGGTTTGACGGCAAGCATGATTCCCCGGCTGTGTTGAGCAGGAACGAATGATCCATTGGAGTTGAAAGGTGGTTACGGTACAGTATACGAG
>LLCD01000716.1:0-15408 GCA_001414355.1 Hymenoscyphus salicellus
CGCACATGCTGCGGGGTTTGTTCAGTGGCTGCCCTGTCTCTCGTTATTGGGGGGGGGAGGGGGGGGTACCTACCACCTGAACCTGCTCCTGTATCCATCCCTTTGGTATTCTTCCTATATATTTCTCATACAGCTTCAAATTTCCATTCAATTGTATCTGTGACTGCGTGAAGCTATGGACGACCTGGTGCAAAAGGCAGAGGCCATTTTGGCTGCTGCAAAGGCATACAAGGGCGATCGTCAGGAAAGATATGAGTTGATGAAGAAATTGGATGTGATGTATTTGGATCTTGAAGATCCGGTGGATGGATTGATGAGGCAGTGGACTTTTGTACCTCTCCCCTTTGGTTCTCTAGCCATATAATCCCCTCCCAGATCAATTGCAAACCCTACAGTCAATTGCGAGAGAAACCGAGTGCTAATTGGGCTTATCCTGTAGATGAACACCACAACAGCCCTAGACGTAATGGTAAAAATGGGCGCCTTCGAAAAAATGCCCAAGCAAGGAAGCATCACCGCCAAAGAACTGGGAGCAGCAATAAATCTAGAACCAGGAATCGTAGGTCCGTATTCCTTCCATTCCCCAAAACCCCTCTTCTAACCTCATTTTGTTAAACAGTGCGATTAATGAGGATGCTCACCGGTACTGGTATCATCGCCTTAGTAGGGGAAGATACCTACGCGCACACCTCAAAATCAATGACCTACCTCGAAGGCGCTGCTGTGGATTTCTTCAACTTATGGTATGTATATCGGGCAAAGGATTTTGGGGTTGAATGCTGATTCAAAGGAAATCAGTATAAACATGCGCTCCTGCTACTTCACCTGGCCCGAATACTTCAAAACCAAAACCCCCTCCGAACTCATCGACCTCCGTAAAACACCCTACTCCTTCGCCTACGGGATGGAAGGCCACACCTTCTACGAAGTGCTAACCGCCTCTCCTGAGCGATTAAACATGTTCAACAAAGCGATGATGCAGCAAGAAGCGGGCCTACCAATCCTAGGAATGTTTCCCTTCCAGAATTTGAGGGAGGATGTGGTTAAGGAACCCGAGAGAGCTTTTATTGTTGATGTTGGGGGTGGGAGGGGACAGGCACTTTTGGCGATTGGGAAGGAGACGGAGGGTGCTTGGGGGAGTGGCGCGAAGATGGTGTTACAGGATCGGGGGCCGGTTTTGGATAGTATTAAGTCGGAGGAGTTGGAGGGGGTGGAGAAGATGGAGTATGATTTTTATACTGAGCAGCCTGTTAAAAGTAACCCCCTCCTTTCCCCCAGTTTGCCAATTTCCCAATTTCCTTATCTCTCACCCTCTGCCCCTTCAGTTCAACTAACCCATGATCACCCAGATGCACACATATACTACTACCGCCGCATAATGCACAACTACCAAGACGCAGTCTGCCAAACCATCCTCCGCAATGCTGTCGCTGCCATGGGTCCTACCTCCCGTCTCCTCATTGCGGATCTGGTTATCCCTGCGACGACGGAGGTGGGTGAGGATATGAGTCCGTATTGGATGGATATGGTGATGATTTCTATTGGGGGCAAGGAGAGGAATTTGAAGGAGTTTAGGGAGTTGCTTGATAGTGTGGGTTTGGAGTTTGTAAATTGTTGGATGCTTGGGCATCAGGGGGTTGTTGAGGGGAGGTTGAAGCGGTGATTGTTTTGGTTGTTGGGAGGAGTGAGTAAGTGACAAAGGGTGGTTGGTGTATGAGAGGTGTGTGAGATGTGATTGTTATTTTGGTTTTTGGGAAGGGGCGATGAGAGGTGTTTTGGAGGGGCGTTTGTTTACTCCATAGGTTTGATGTCGCTCGACAATTTATAGTGATTTTCGAGAAGATAATTACTGGGCTTATCGCTGTCTTTTTTCAGCCGTTAATTGTTTTTGAGCAACCTACATGTCAATTGCTAGCTTGCCCGTTACTCACTAGATTACTAGCAAACCCCTACAACATCCTTTTAAACCCTAACACTAGTTTCAGCCTTTAAATATATTCGGTGACTTACTCGCTGGATCACTCGTTGGATTATTTGCTGGCTTCCTTGCTCCTTTACCTACACCTCAGCACAATCTCACCTATTTAAATCCCTCCATCCTATTCCTGCCTCTCCGCCATATCACTTTCATTAAAAATAAAAAGCACTTATATTCAGTTCATCAGTAATTGATCCCCGTGTCACATCATCATCATCTGAATTGTGTTACTCTAAAATAACAATATATCGTCGTTCATAAGTTACTCGTAGCTTTCTTAGATTACTCACGGCTTACCTACAGCTTATCTAAAATTAGAATAGGCACGTATCAAGTAAGCCGGCGATTGGCTGCCTTAAAAGAACTAAAAGGTTCTCTACAACGAGGGGGGATTTCTATTAGTAGACCATCTACCAACTGCCCTGCCCGCTTTTTGATACGGGCTGGGTTGGCTATTAGTAGATGGCCTGCCGATAGAGAATACTTGGATTTGTGAAATTACCGATGTAAATAATGCTTTTAGATACTTTAAGCTTTCTGCATACTAGCTTACCATGGATCTGACGATAGGCCAGGTCATTCGAAGAGCTTGAATGGTTGAATTGTTATGCTTTCTCCCTCCGCCGACTTGTGATTAACACATTCCAAGCTGAATCTCAATAAGATGCTTTCTCTTTACTTGGAACAATGGAAAGAAATTGAGGAGTCGCTGGCTCTGTTCCTTGAAAGTCTAAGTACTTTACATCTTAACCCTAGGTAAGTTCTTCGTTAGTGAATTATATTACTACTATTAATACTTTCAGTAGATAACCTACCGGTTCCTTATTTTGGATACGAGCTAGGTGTCCTAGTACTATTGGCAGATGACCTACCAATAGAAGGGCACGGTTGTACGTTTGTTTTTCAGCAGATAGCGATGACATGAGGCCTATACCCCTTGAAACATTTTTATTCACCTCCATTCACTTTACGACGATGTGTTACGAGGCAGTTAGCAATTAAGGCTTGGACTGTTAAATTGTTAGGTTCAACATAGATTTTAGATCTCGGATCCCTAGACTGCAGTTTAGACGTGTTACAGAGTGTGCTTTTTGAGATTAGGATGAGCGATTCCTTGTTACTCTCTTTTGACTCACCAAAAAATTGGAGTTGGCGATCAACTTGCCATAGTTTACTCGTGTGGTTTCCGCCCACGTACCCTCCCCCGTTCGTATGATTGTGAGTAAGCCTTGTGTTACTCTCGAGTCACCGCTGATTAACTGGCTGATCTCTTGGCTTCCAACTCAAAAATATGTTATTTAATCGATAGGTGACTCGGGATGTTTTCAACACGTGTCACGAGATTGAATAAGCTGCGAGTTACTTGTGAATGAGTCTTCAACTGACTTTCTAGTACTCAGTAAGCCGAGAGTTACTCTCTAGTGAGCTATGAGTAATTCAACGAAGGTTGTCGTCGTAGATTGCACGTTCGAGACTCGCACAGTTAGGTTGGAGACTTATCAAGGTACTTTAGGCCCCATCTCATGAATACTCCTTCAAAAGAGAAACGCTCACATGTTCAATGAAACTCGGGCAAAAGGGAGCCAGTGATGCTCTTATCGCTTTCTGCACGAAAACTGACAATCATGTTCCTGTAATGAGTTTTGAGCTGTTGCTCTATTGGTGTCAGTTCGATGCACCACCCGTACGGATGATTATTGCGCCTCGCACATGCTTTTATCCCTAGGAAACCAGCGTGTAGCCAACATTCTTTTGTTCTTTCGATTAGGGCTTGCCGAAATGATTTTCCCGGATGGCAATCAATAGGTTTAAAGTATGTGCGAGGCGCCTTATGATGGCAGGGCAGATTTTTCCTTTTTTGAAGTGGGAAGTGAAGAATGCACGTTGCGGCTTATGGGTTTTTGGAACGGTGAAATATCAGAGTAGTTTTCACATCCTCTGCTGGGTACTTCTACCTTTTTAATTAAAAACTGAATGCACTTTCGGAGCAGAGGAATGTTAAAGCAGTAGGGTGAAGAGTATATAATTAATTTGGGGTATTAATTTCAGACCGCTAAGCGGTGTATCACAAATCTTTTCCAAGAGAGATACCGAATCGAGTCACTGCCATTCTATCTAAATCTTGTCTGGAACGATTCCCTCGGAATGAACGACAGTCTGCTTCTCATCACCAACCATGTCCTCGTGATGGATTTGTTTCTCGACAGCAATAACTGCCTTGTCGGCGAGATCCTTGTCCTCGAACACTGTTGAAGAATGTTAGTAAATGGCTGAGCTTTGATATGAAGTTTGAGGAAAACTTACAGAATGCCAATTCCTCGAGAGTTCTTCCTGAGGTCTCGGGGTAGAGGAAGAAAATGAATGTGAATTCGAAAGCAATCCAACCACAGTAAATAGCGAAGAACTTCCATCCGATAGCTGTCATAGCAATGGGGTTGACATTCTGGGAGAAGAAACCTCCAAGCTTTCCGAAAATTTGTTCGATTCCGATACCACGAGTTCTCTGGGCGTATGGGAAGAGCTCGATAAGGTAAGCTGGGAAAGGGTTAGTTTGCAACTGGTAAATCTGGCGAGGCTAAACTTACTATAGGTCAACGCATTGTTTCCGAGATTGTAGCAAGGAGCGTAGGCAAAGTAAAAGAACAATGCTGCAATACCTGCAGATTTATTCTTCTTCTTCAGTTTCTTTGCTAGACTGAGTTGTTGGAATGCGATGGTCATGGAGGTGAAAACTGCCAGCATAGAACCAGCGGATACCATGAACATGACTCGGCGCCTGAATCTAGCCACGACGAAAGCTGCGATACAAGCGACAATTAAACTCCAGCAAGCGTTCGCCAGGTTGATTCTCGTCTTTGCGTATGTTGTCTCGTAACCCATCATATTGTAGAGGATATTTTGGTAGTATGAAAGCAAGGTGTTGCCAGACATTTGAGTAAAGAGACCGAGAAAGGCGGAAATCAAAACACGACGACGCATTCCAGCGGTTCTGAGCATATCCATCCATGATTGTTTGGAGTTGTCAAGCTCAATCTTGATGGTTGATTTGATTTGTGCCATCTCAGCTTTTGCGAGCAATGAATCGGCATCTCCTTCAGCATGGTACTTGACAAGAATGGCAAAGGCTTCCTCATCTCGGTCCCTACTGATGAGAAATCTGGGACTTTCGGGAATCATGCTACATTGAATGATTAGTCGAGTGTCAATGAAGTGGCACAACCAACACTTACAAGATGAATACAATCTGCAAAACGGAGGGAGCCATCTGCAATAAGGAGG
Organism: Hymenoscyphus salicellus; assembly: GCA_001414355.1. Classification (NCBI taxonomy): domain Eukaryota; kingdom Fungi; phylum Ascomycota; class Leotiomycetes; order Helotiales; family Helotiaceae; genus Hymenoscyphus; species Hymenoscyphus salicellus. Next base: position 5,258 of record LLCD01000716.1, read on the forward strand.
GGATACGCCAGCCCCAATCATTAAGAATCTCGGTTGTAGCTAGACTGATCGCGGAGGCTGTAATTTGACCGATAAAATAAGAGGCATTGAAAAGTGAAGTCAACGTTGGACGATCATTGGGGTGACCCAGCTCTCCAATCAAGGAAGAACCCGAAATGATACAGAAGACAATTCCAAAACCGAGGACCATACGCGAGAAAACGTACATCCCAACTATAGTAGTGTTAGTCCCCAGAGTCTCGACATCTGGAATGATATTTGGACGTACGGTTCTGGGCAAATCCTTGGATGATAGCTCCAGCCACCATGAGCCAGGACCCCGCCATAACAGACCATCTTCTTCCGAAGCGTTGATTGAACCATGGAGCGATTGGAACACCAATGATCGAACCCAATTGGTAGCAGGATGAGACGAATCCGAGAAGTGGAGCAGAAAGGGTTGGCTTTCCCTTTTCATCCTTTGTGCCGTCGGAAAAGTCTACGCATTCTTATCAGTGTGCAAGGATGGCTGAGTAAAATGGGGGAAACGCACATTTGTTCCAGGTAGGAGAGAATTGCAATGTTCCAATGAGTGTTGAATCAAATCCGGAGGTCATCTCGACGCCCATACAGCAGAGGAAGAGGTAGAAGTACATCAACCTCAAATTCGGTTTCTTGTACCATTTGACACGATCCTCCTCAGCCAACCGCGTGAGGATCGGATCGGTTAACCCAGCAGCAACCATTCTAGGTAGTTTAAAGAGACAACGAGTGTTATGGAGGAAGGCAGATGTCGTTCACCCAATTTCTGACTCCTTGCGTTGGGATGCAAGTTCTGGCGATGAGAAGAAGGAACAGTAGAGACTCAACATGGTGGGAAGGATGAATATGTATGTGTTTATGTTCACTATGCAGCCTGCCTAGTTACACGGCTGGAAAATTCCTCGTATTTAGGCTAAAGGGTTAATATATTTGGCTTGGCTCTGGTGAAGGTGGGAAACCTGGAGAAGCGGGGCTCGCGGGGGAAAAGCGCTCACAGGCCCACCCATCCCCAGACCAGGTGTGAGCCGCATTTCATTCGTTCGCATTGCTCAATTGGGAACGAGGCCAAGCCGGATGAATGCCCGACAAGACCGTCCCAAGTGTTAAAATGCTGCAAAATGCCTTCCAAGCTTCCCACCCACGGCCAAACAATCCACGTTCAAACAGAATCTTGGGACTGGAACAAGATTGTTCCATGGGAAGACAGCCGCTGTGCCTGTCAGCAGAGATGTTGGATAGTTTACAACCGTCAACATAGGGATTCTTGGACCCTTTCACCAGCCGTGCCATGTTGGCCTAAACCCTTCGTCCGGGGAAAGAAAAAGGCCCGTAAATGGCTCTCGATTCCTCGGCGACGATATTTGATTATAGCCTCTCCGGATCACCAACACCAATCCATGAAAACCAACAGAAGACGATCGCACACGTGAGGAGAAAGCCCATTCTTACACCGTAGAGAGTATTCGAAAGTCATGAGTGGTGATCGGTATTTGAGATTTCATCTAGTTGACCCCGGTTCGTATTGCCTAAAAACTTCGTCCCATATATGCAACCGAGGAACTTCCGTTTACATGCTACATCGGGGTCACATATCACCACGTGGACTAAACGCATGGCAGGCTAGTTCCAAAAGAGGACCCGAGCAGTGGCAATGTACGTTTCTAGAATGGCTGCACCCGTGAGGTTGGTTGAGGGGTATGGTTTCTCCCAACGAGTTGACGATGAGTACCACCAACCACTTTCAACAGGTATTATATGGTACCTTATTTACTGCCTCATGGCACCTCTTGGCCCATGAGATGAGCCGCCCAGGGATTCTGATTATCACAATATGTACGAGGTGTTCTGTGTGATATCGGATGTTTGTCTAGGGCGGGAAACAATTGTGGGAAAGGGGACGTAGAGTAACACGAACGAGCGTATAAAACCCAAGTAAATGCCACCCGTTCGTCCGTGTGAGTAAACAGCCTTTCCTGTATCGTTCTCGACTTACAACAAGGAGTTACCACTTCCAATCTGACTCAAGAACTCCGTATCCCGTCAGATGGAAGTATTACACCGAAAAGACTCCGTATTTCTGCCCCATCTGTTTGATTCATATCCATTGAAGGTGGTTGATTATTCTTGCTCCACCACTTTGATGTAATATTGAAGAGTTGTACGTGTATTATTCATGCAGCCGCGGTTGCTCTTGAACAACTTGTAGTTGGGACTAGGTCCGCTATAATGTAACTTATATAGAAGTCCGCAAAGGAAAAACAGGACTACCCAAGGTAAGCGCAGGGCGGGAAAGAGGGCTATTGTCACGTGATATCACGTGCATAACATAAGAAAGAAATTTGTAACGATTTACCAGCTTTGAGCTGTTATGGACTCTACTTTGAGTTTAGGGTGTATCTTGGGTTTGTTGTTGTCAAATATCACTGCCAATTCTCCGCTTTTACTCGTACCGGTTGTGACCTTGCAATGTGGGATCTTGACCCCAACCCCCACACAACTGGGGTATCATTTTCCGGATATGATGCTTGACAGTCAGTCAACCATGACTTCATCAATCTCTGCCACAGACATAAACACCCTCGCCAAGTTTCTATCCCATCCACAAATCCCATCTCTTGCCTCTCATAATCCAGTCCACTGCATAGTAATCTGTCCCTCATCGGTCCTTTACAGCGCAACATCGCTCTTCTCAACCCTCCAAAACAACCCACATCTCACCAAAACCCTCGTATTATGCGGCGGAATCGGGCATTCAACATCACTTATCTACGACGCTATTGCTCGACATGACACCTATCGCCAGATCAAGGATGGTGTCATTGGTTTGCCAGAAGCCAGGGTTCTGGAGATGATTTTGAATCGCTTCTTTGATGTGGGGATGATGAAGAGTGCTGGGTGCGAGATATTAATTGAAGATAAATCTACGAATTGTGGCTCGAACGCCATTGAGACCCGAAAGGTCCTTGAAAAGGCTGGAATCCCATCTTCTGGAACATTTGTGATCATTCAAGATCCCACGATGTCTCTTCGAACTGTTGCTGCGTTTCAGCAGACATATTCCGATCTCCAAATTCAACCAGAATTCCTCAGCTGCCCAATATTCATCCCAAGAGTCAGTAACTCGAGCATAGAATTGAAGTACGACGTTGAAAACATCGGAGAAAATGAGTTATGGGAAATGACTCGGTTTGTGGAGCTGCTAGTAGGCGAGATCCCAAGGTTGAGGGATGATAAGGAAGGATATGGGCCCAAGGGGAAGGGGTTTATAGTTCATGTTGATGTTCCATCAGAAGTCGAAGAAGCTTGGGGAAGATTGATGCGAGTATCGCGTGGGACAAGATGAACCTGTGCACCACCGCACCGCACCGAGACCGATCCCGCCTAATCTCAATGAGGATGTTCCACGGTGTTCCCCCACACTATGCGCGATATGCAACAGAACTCTGGAAAACGGAGCTATCATTGTTATTTAAAGTGTGGAACAAATACATCTTCCAGTCTTTTCTCCGGTGCCATGAAACTAGGTAGAATCCGGTATCACATGATTGTCTCGTGGGCATTCTGCCCTTGGTGTTGACAAGGTCTTCCTTCCATGACTATTTCTCTCCAACTTTGTTAATCGAAGTTTCTGATGGTTTTTAGGAGAATTTTTTTTTGAAGCTGAAGATGGAGGATTGTTACTATAGCAAAATACATTAATTATATTCTCAAAAAGAATTTTTGCAAATATTGATTATCTATTACCCCCTCTTCTCCAACATAGGTTCTTCTCAACTACGCTTATAATTCCAATTACCAAGGCGATGTATCCCCGGGTCTTCTGCCACTCAGCGATCTAGAAAGAGGAACCGGTCTTGTGTTATAAGCACGAGGAAACGGTGGAATAGGCGGCAGGGGTTTTCGAATAACATTTGTTCCATCCGTCGAAACAAGTACCCCTATGCGCAACCTTAAAATTCCCGATTTGTCCAACCTGACTCCCATCCCAAGGTCTATCCCAACGATGACTTTCATTGTTTACTCTTTCGCCTTCTGGTGTCGTGAAGACAGTAACCGTCGTTACTGTAATCGAGGAGAGCGGAACTGTTGAGACTGGAACCGTTAATACGAGACTGCTGGATTTGCTGGGAGGAGCCGAGTTCGCTATCACAAAGTCCCGTCCAGATTCCACGCCCATATATGTTGAACCGATCAAGCTTGTGTGTGGTCCCGATTTGGATTTTGAGCCTGTTTTTCGTCTTCTGCTGAGGCTGATGGATTGGGTGTATTGCCTTTGCGAGTCCTGCACCATTCTCTTTTTCCAAGCAAAAAACTCAGAAATAGCTGGCATACAGGCGCATATCAATCCGATGCTGATTTCCGCGACACTGTTTTGAATGAGCCCAGGTGTCCACTTGGGTGGTGGTTGTTGCACTTACCCTAGAAGATTGAACCGGACAAACGTCACAGTGATATTTTCGAAGCTATGAGGCTGGAAGACTAAAATCAACCGGACTATGGACACTCCTGTTGCCAGACCACCTGCTGCGAGTAAGCATATGATTCGAATTTTCTTCTTTGTTTCCAATTGCAGAGAATATGTTCTGAAAATAAAGTATTAGATTCGTGGCAAGAGTGGAAGTTGCAATTTGGGCTTTCAAAGTACTTACAGTACGATTGGTAAAATCAAAACCACCAGATCAGTGAGCACAGAGGTTATCGTGTCGGTGATGAACACCTTTTTCTCATCAATACATTTTGTTGGTACAGTCTTGTCCCACAATGCCGAGATGGGATTTCAAATACCGGCTTTGATGCCTATAATGAGGATCTCAGAGTCAGTTTACGTCTTTGAGAACCATTCGGGCTTTGGAGCATGTCTCGGGAGCCTGACTCCTGAAACGACGAGAGTAGAAAAACATTCCGGGAGAATATCACTCACCCATAATAGGTATGTAATATAGCAAGTCCAATGAAATTGTATATGAATATCACCGTCTTCTTGAATGGCGCGAATACCCGAGCAAATCAAAAGAGTAGTGTCGCTTTGGTGGAAACGGCCGAGGGCCCGTAGACAATTGTATCCCCATATAGTATCTACTGTGATATTAGAGAGAACGAATGGACGAAGCAGTTGGTGACTACCTTTTGGAATCCCACCATTTCTTTTTCTGTAACTTCCCACTGGTTTTCTCCTCCTCCGTGCAGCCCCACTTGCCATTGTTAGATTAATATTTCGAGGCTCAAAGGAGAACTAACTGAATATCCCGGTTATAAAGTAACTAACAGAAAGCGCCTAGACCACATAAGTCGTGTGTTTTGAATCGAGAAGAAATGGCGGAAGATACCCAAGCAAGCACACACGTAGCTAAACAAGTTGCTACACAACGTCAATCACGACTAATATGGGTTCAATTCTAATACTCACAATCATCTCGATCAAACCCGCCTGCAGTACAAATCCGGATGTACAGTCTGAACTAAACAAATATCGTAATAAGTGAAATCGGGAGAATACCAGTAACTAGATTCGTCGTTCGCATGATGTCTTCTGGCTTATTAAAATTTGGAATGGCACCCAGAGGCGGAGGCACCGATCCCACCGTTGCGGACATTTTGGCAACGTGGTTGGAAAAGAACCTCGACCTTATATTATAAAAACAAGATATCACAGATCATGGCAAAGTAAGGCTGCGGATTAAGTCATCAGACGCAAACACTGAGAGGGAGTGCTAGTAATGGATGGAAAGTTCCACGATTTTTTTACGAAGTTACCAATCACTCGATCTAATGGAAAAACTATGCCTTTTCAGAGTTCTACCCGTTTCGAAAAACGTTGATGCTTTCACTGACAACAGTAGTTTGTGACTTAAAACTCAAATTCGCGTTTCTGGAATCTGGAGCGCTTGAGAAAGCCAAATTACCCGGAATCAATATTCTTGGGGAAACAATCCTTGATTGCCATTGGTTGTGAGTCCGCTTGTACGTTGTTTGACTCAAGGTTCAAGCGAATACAAAGACAACAACCCTGGAGTGGCAAAGGCAGTGGAGGGTATCTCGGAAACATAATCAAACCTGAAGCAATCAGAGCGAATTGCGCAGTGTCTATCATCTAAAGGCATTTGGGGTTGTTCAGGGGTTTCCAAACTCAAATTTTATCGTCTCATGGGACAACATATGAAAATTGCGGGGGACTCCCATTACAGAGAACCGGATGTGTCTCTGAAGTGATGGTTTTGTACTCGAGAACATTATGCAAAGGGATATTCCATTTCGTGTTCGTGTTTGTTGACAGAATACCACAATGCACTGGCATCGATGAGACGAAAAAGAAACAAAGCCTCCCTACTAAACATTCTTTTTGGGTCTCTCTGCCACACCATCTAAAACGAAAAATTTAACCTGGAGACCAGCCTCTCCGATTGATCCCCGGAAAATCAATTATCGAGCCTGAAGGCAACCCAGACATCCAGACATGGTCACAAAGCGAGAACCACCGCGCCACAGTGTCTACCCAGTTTGCCCCAACTTTCTAGGGTAATTCAAGGATATTATCCCAAGGGATCCAAAGAATTGAGGACTATTGACCTAGGTGTTTTAGAATAATCAAGTTCCCAAGTGGTTTAAGTGGTTATTTACTGCCATTTTTGACGTCTACCGCGAGCCTGCATCGGGCTCGGGCAAAGGCTTTTTCGAATCGGGAAGTGTTGATACTCTCTCGAAACCATCGTATTCGTGAAGACCGAATGGTTCAACGGATGAAAGTGCCTGGTCCCACAACTATCAGATTACAAATGATGCAATTCCCATCCATTCTCTATATTCTGCAGCTTATGCTTTAGGATATTCGCTTGGGCCGTAATTACTGATGTTGGTGGCAGACAACAGCAATGGCGATGACTCCTGATTTTACATCAACGCCGCACCTTTCAACCCTCAACCTCTTTCGCCCTCAACGCCTTTAATCGTTCCTGATTCCTTTTTCCGATTATCCGTAATGTGGCCTTCTGCTCTCCTTCCGTCATACCCTCCCAGTTTGTTATGCGACTCAATGTGCCTTCCACGCCAACTACCATCGGTCCAAGATGATCCAGCTTGACCGTTGTACTTCCATTGCTCATATCCAATTGTGTCGAGTCATGTGCTACCTCAGGTAGTGCGAGCGGAGTCTGTGTCTGCGAACTGGATGGTTCGTCGGAGGGGGTATCTGCAGGCTTCGAGGTTGATTGTGAGGTGGAACCCATACTGAAGGGTCGTAATAGTGGTCGAGCTGTGCGAATTGCACCGATGAATGGCCCGTGAGATCTGAGGAGACGTACGACAGATTGCATGAGGGGAATACGTAGCAGACGAACCTGCAATTCCGAGTCGGTTGGTTTTGATTGCGGTTATCGGGGAATGGCAGCCAGGTTTCTGGACTTTGAGATTCGGCCGTCATCAGGTGACTTGGCAGGTTGCGCAACTTCCTCCTTTCCTTTAATATATATAACCATCTTCAACACCACATACGACCATAGACTCAGAAGTATTGGGCTATTTCATTGGTGCTCCAGCTCAAGAGTTCCATCATTGCCCATTGCCCACTTCCCGAATTCCCATGCACTTCAATACCCATACAGAACCATTCAAAGTCATACAGTATACATTTTATAAATATTTACAATCATATCTTTATGATTCTGCGCAGGTTTTGAATATGCCACCCGCCGCTCATACTCCAGAGCTAATCTTATTAAAACAGTATACATATATATAACAACTCAGTTGACAAACTTATCATCCACCCACTTCGCAAACTTGACACTTGGCTCATCGACCAAAATTGTACACCAGTTTGCCAGAGCCAGAGCTAGTGGCAACATAAATGCCCACGCCAGCAGATATGCGATAATATTCCAAAAGAACCCCTGGGTCTCCACAAGCTCAATTTCCGGATGCTCTGGAGCTCTATAATGCGTACCGAGAACGTTCAGAATCTCCCTTCGAATCCAAGGGCCCAGGATGGTTCCGATCATGCGATGGGTAAGATAGAGCATAAAACTGATTTTGCCCAAATAACGACAGAAGGGTCTCTCGAAGAAATGCCGCAGGTTTGCGAAGTGTGCAAGACCCCAGATGATCATAATTCCGCCCCAGCACCAGAAGTAGCGTTGTCCACCGTCGATTTCCTGCCAGTTTCGAGGGATCAAGTTATCGGTCCATTCATAGCCAGGACGTTCGTAGAAATCACTATTTGCGATGGGAATACCCCCTAGCCACCCACCAACAAGAAGAACAAACACCCAGAAGCGGCGTGAGCGAACAGTCATGCGATCGGAGAGCTGCTCAAACCCCCCAGCTTGCTTGACATAGTCTGCGAGAAGAATCCCCGTGGTGAAAAGCCAGTAATTCCATCTTGCAGATAGACAACAGTAGATGGGCACCAAGGCCAGGACAATGGTTCGCTTCGTGTAGTTGCGTATTCGGCTGACCATCAACAAAACAATAAACACGACAAGCGAGCCTGCCCACTCCACGGGCATTGTCCACATTGTATGATTGTACTGGTGGAAATCTTCCCAACCACTCTTTTCTAAATGGAAGGGGTTTGCAAAGCGCTCGCACTCCCGGATGTAGTCCCCAAACTGACCAAAGAAAGAATCCCTTCTGGTGACCGCCGGTAGATCCACCAAACCCATATAATATTGCACTAGGGAGAGCAATCCGATTATAAAGCAAGGCACAAACAATCGCATCCACCTTCTGAATGCCGTGGAACCCAAAGACAGTACGAACTTCTCGTGTCGTCCCTCTCGGATTGAAGATAGACTTGACCAAGAGAGGACGAAGCCGGATAGCACGAAGAAGATGCCAACCTGCAAGGTTCCTGAACACCAGATGAGTCTGAGATAGGGCAACCTCCAAATTTCCCACGGATGAGTGTTTGGCGCGCCGTAAGGAGTTTCGGTGCTGAACAAAAAGGTGTCGAGATTGTAATGGTATACCATGACAAGAAAAGCCGCCACGCCCCGTAACCCATCGAGCCACGCTGTATCCCGTAAGTCATCGTTTTTGGAAGCTGTAAATCCAAATATTGTCGCCATCACACCCCGAGGTTCATTTTTCACATCCCCAGGCTTCAAAGAGCGGTTTATAGCGCGCACAACATCACGCAGAGCGTGGAGCAGCGATCTACTGATCGCCGAGAAGAACTCTCCCCTCCCTGAACCAGAACCCCTCGGTGACATTGAAACCCCACTGCCGCTCCGCACATCCTCAATGGGGAGCAGGTGCTCTTCCAATTCCAACTCATCGGTGCGGGTAGCGTCGTGATGCATCTTCTCTTGATCTTATATCATATGCAGCAGGACAGGTCGGCTGGCAACTCAGGAATATACTGTACTTGGTAGCCGCGTTCTGAGGGATCAGGTCTCCTTGCTCATGCATAAATGCACGTGCAGCCTCGGTACTTCGTATGGTTACCCTATTGTTTTGTGCCTCCGTTTTGAGCGTTTTATATCCATGGATATCTTGGGCTGTCCATTTCCGCGGTGTATAATAGGAGACGCGTTTGAAGGATCTGACGTGTTCTATTGGTGTTCTCATCCGACAATGATGCTGCAGCTTAAGATTTAGCGTTTCATCAGGGGTATTGAGAGCTCCTTTTCTGGTAATTCGCGCTGTCATCCGAAGTAGTTGTACGTTTAGTCGTCTCACCACGTACTCATGTGTGTCCAAGCTTGTATATACCTCATCGAGTAGTGCTCCTTGCATAACTCTGCTCTCTACCTGACAAATGGCCACATCATCAATGCCAAATTTCTGTGGATTATTATCAACACTTGTATATCTTTCAGCAAAGTTTATGTCCCGAGGGGACGAGGGGCTTCCGAATGACAATTCAAACCATATATGTATCTAGATTTGACAGTTTAGATGTTCAGATGTTTACTGACTCGCTTAATGTGACCTAAGAACGGGCGTTTCGACACTTCATAGAACGTTTCAGTGTGCATCTAATGATTGGCCTTTCGGGGTGTCATTGTATTTGTTGTCGCAGAATTCAGTGATTATGATTCAACCTTAAAATATTTGATACTCCACGTGACCCGCCCCCAGCCTCTTTTTTTTCTTGACTGTATTTCATGATGACGCAACGGATTGTACATACG
>LLCD01000717.1:0-15406 GCA_001414355.1 Hymenoscyphus salicellus
CTCTAATAGTAATTGGAGTAGTATACTAGAAATTAAACTAATAAAAGAGGTATTGATATGCTAAGAAGCAGTTATAGATCATAAAACCAAACCTTTCTTCGTCTTTCCTATACTTTATACCTTTAATAACTCGCTGTTTATTATTACCTTGGCATTCCCGGAGCATCAGTAAGCTAGGGCTACCCGAGTTTCTCCTGCGTAACTCCAAGTAACTCAGAGTAGAGAGTAGCACTTGAAATCGGCCGAGTAAACTAGAGCCGGACCCATTACTCTACTCTGCTCAAAGTAACTTAGAGTCACTCAAACCAATGCGGACAGATGTGGGTGGAAATCTAGAGATGACAGTCGTTATAATCCAGCTTGGATCTAGATGATACTGTGTACAATGACAGTATTGAAACTTCTGGCTATGTGAGACTCGTCCACATCTACCTCCGAGAAGCAGCTTTCATATAGTGTGGCTATCTTGGTTTAATGGCATAGTACAGCTCGGTAGCTCGCTCTTCAGACATGTCGATACGCCATTTTTCAGGCAAGTATGGCCATTGCGATTGCTCCATGTTTGCGGTGAGCTAACGACAGACATTGGTGTGTCAGCTCACAGGACCACGGGATCTGGGCGTGAGGGCTTTCCATCGGCAACAATTTTCTCCATCCCGGCTAACCTGAAAGTCGATCAGACTAATAAACCAGAATACGAGCGTAAGGCCAGATGGACATAACCTCTTCAGCCAGCTATATCTTAAAATACCCTCAAACAGGCCATGTTTAGTTTATCAATAAATGCTGGGAGTAGTAAAGGGGTGCTAAAAAGGAATCCGTTTACGTCAATTGTACTGGATAATGTTGAGAGTGGTATAACGTGCTTAGTGTACAAATTAGAGTTGATGAGTATATTTTTATAGAGTCTCTGTGTAAGATAGAGGAGCTTGAGCTTTACTGTCTCTTCCTCTACTGACTTGGACACTGTGACGACCGTCGACGATGGTGGTGATTTGCAAAGATATAATGTAAAATGGTTGACCAACTTGAAAAGGCTGATATCTCGCCTATGGATGGTAGGAATGGGTAGAAGGTTCGGAATGACCCCGGCTGGGAATAACTTCATGTTTGTTTGTCAAAGAGAGGGGGGAAGGGTTGTTGGGGTTGGAGCGACCCTCCTTGTATATAAGCAGGATTCTGGGCTTCAGCCCTCTATGGCCCCTACATAAAATTCCAATAAACCACCAACCCTTTGATATTACAGCCCATGCCATAAATCGATGTGCGAAGATATGTCACAGACCCAAGACAGCTATGTAGCTAGACTCGTTCTTATACTCTGACATCCAGTATACTTGTAAAGACGTGTACGACGATTAGCTGCAATTCAGTATCTGGAAAGTGTAGATTGCTAGAGGTAGATAGAGGTTGAGGAGCTGGAAATTTCAAAATTTACTCACTTGAGTACGGCTTTGATTCTCTTCTTGGATTCACGTCCCTTTCAATGATACCTGGATCCATTACGAACCGGGTCTCACGGGTCTGTGCCTACAGGCTGTCCCTTTGTATTTTGTAGAAGTTAAGTTATAGGACTTCACAAGTGTCAGAAAAATATATGAAAAATCGATTGCAATTATAAATTACACTGCTTGTATTCGAATCCACTCTCTATTATTCTGAATGTGTCGTTGGTGCATACCCGAGTAATTCTTAATCTACTACTCGATTTTTCAGTGATGCCCTGTAGGCACAGACCCGTGAGACCCGGTTCGTTAGGTTCCTCACTCACTGTAGACTCATTCAATGGCCAAAAGTGCGATTATGAGACTACAGATAGATTCTAAGATCCAGATGGGATAGAATATGTTATACTTCTGGATTGTGGAGTGAATTCACAAGACCCTTGTTGAACTTTCGCAGCATCCAAAAATCGAGATCAATTCACTTCTCAAAACTAAAGCCATGGACATATAAAATTAGAAGACACGGCACGCAGAATGAGTCACCAAGAGCCTGGAGCTGTCAATCAATCAACCTCAACACCCCATCGCAAGCATAGAACCCAAAAGAACAGCCACAAATCATGCCGAAGTTTGTATGATATATGTTGGTCGCAGCTTCAGTTCCCTTCACGATCCTTCGACTATCAATCCTCGACAAGCAAACAAGCCTTCCTTCCGACGGAAGAATGGAAAGCGCTGGTTTCTACGAGCAACTCGCCGGACTAAGCGAGTTGGATGACTATGTTGAGAGTCTGGCGCACGAGATATCCAAGAGAACTAGAACCTTCCAGATTATGATCCGGATCATGAAAGCCAGACTCCCAAAGGCTCTGGAGAAACCGAAACCCTAGGGCAGAAACACCTAATACGGTTGATGAGTATTGGAAAGAAGCTTGTGGGAGATACCTCGGGCACGTCAGCGGACGGCTCGCTACAAGTATCTTCCTGCTTAAAATGAGCCATTTCCAAGCCAAGGAGAGATTGAAGAATGCGAAGCTCATTTTAGAGAATTCCTTTTCAAAGGACGAGATGCTAGTTGCAGCGATTGGAATATACCGGGATCCGTTGATACTTCACCCAAAGAAGCCGGATACGTCGATGGCACTGGTGCGAGTACGAGATGTTCTCTCTCCGAGCGATCTTCGAAACAGAGTTTTGAGCTATGCAACTTCATCGTCACCCAACCCAGATACCCTGACCAAAAGCGAGGAAAAATCGACAGAAATTGGGGATATAACATTGAAAGATCTGCAAACCGCGTATCACATCTGGCCGCTTGTGAGCATGTCTATGGCTATTCTCCAGGCAGAGCAGCAGCGCGATCTCCCCTACGACCAACAAGATAAAGAGGTCCTCGATAACGCAGTCCAATTATGTCACTTGGGAAGTATTCTCCAAGACTTAACTCGCTTTCGACTCCAGCCGCCAACGGAGTAAGAACTTTCGTGGTTCGAATTTGGTTACGACTTCTCGTACGACCCTCCAGCACTCCGATGGTACATCAATACTTTTCATTCTGCGCTGAATTTCCACTATGGTGTCCGAGAAACTACTGAATACGAAGGGGATGCGAAACCGCCGGGTACAGATGAACGATTTTACCCAAACTTTAGAAGATTTAGAGATGATGTTGAAGAGTGGTGCAGCAAGAATTTGGAGAATGGAGAAAGCAATTTGGAGGAGTATATCACAAACAATGTATTCCTCAAGTTGTTGTATGATAATATGGAGGGGCTTTATACTGAGACTGCAATTCCGTGGTATAACCAAAAAAGAAGCAGAAGCAGGTACGTTCATTGGAGATCAAACCATGCTTGGTAGCTATGGAAGTGTGTTGGACTTGGAGCTAATTTCTTGCAGCCTACAACAGCAACAGCAACAGCAAGAGGGAATGGATATTGGAGGAAACGCGAGGAACGGGCCGAATGGCACAGAACCAGGGGGTAATCTACAAAGACAGCGTAGAAGTGTAGCAAATAGTTTTGGGGAGTTGGTAGCTCAACATCATGAGCTAAATACTGAATAATGATTTTTCCAAATGAACCTACGGTGAGGTGAAACGAAACTGCTGGGGCTTGCGGCAAGGTGTGCGGCAATTCGTCTAGACCATGGCTGTGATGCCGAAATATCTCCTATACTCATTCCTTAAGCGGGCCCGGATACCTTTCGAGTCTTAGAACGACGATGAGCTCACCGGCTTTCACTCGTTGACTTGGTCATCTTAAAACATCTTCTCGTCACATGTAAATGCAACCCTTTGGAAGGGATTGACTCCCAACAAACTGAGGGGAAGCTGCTTGACCTTGTAACCTGCCTTTCAACGTGGCTTACATATACAGTGTAAGACGTTCCTAGACATTGGTAGTCTCAACCCCTCCTCCTAATTGATGTTTTTCCACATGTCCTCCTTTCCCATGCATGCGACTACTCCTCATGAGCCAGCTCGAGTCGGCTCCAATCGTTATTCTTCATGGGTATGTTTATCAGGATTTGGCATGAGCCACCATGAGAAAAACATGGCAACAAACAAACCGATGCATATCGGGTGCAATACAAATGTTCCCACATGCTGCGCGATCATTCCCGTCATGAAAGGAGCAATAGCCCCTCCAGAACTACCAACACATTGCACGGCACCAAGGGCCGCCACCTGCATCTTTACAGGAACCAAGCGTTGGATAATATGCACCGAGCAAGGGGCGACCGGTCCAAGCAATACCCCAGAAAGAGCGACAGCGACGGAGTCACCAGGAATTGAAGGCACAAACCAAATAAGGAGTTCCAGGATGAGAGCACCGACCGTGACGATGAAAACGAAGCGACGTTCGCCCATTCGATGGGCTAAAAATGAGAGTGTAAAACGGCCTGAGAGTTATTAGCAATGCACGGTCGATGGGAGAGCGGAGAGAAACATACCAAATGTTATCCCGCCCCAGAATCCACTCGTCACATAACCCACTTTACTTGGATCTCCATTTCTGAATTGAACCAGGAAACTGATGACCCAACCAGAGATGGTCACCTCTGCGCCGACATAGGAAAAGAAAAATAAAGCACCAAGAACAGTTGGTTTGTTCGTGAGCAGGATTTTCAAGGATGACCACTGTTTATTTATCTTCTCTTTCAATGGCACTGGCTCAGCTGAAGTATCCACGGGGCGATGAAGAAGCGAGGGCATAGTTGTGCCGTTGTCCTTTTCGTAGGTCCAGAAAGTCCAACCACTAAGGCAGAAATTGAGTACAGCAAGCCCAAGCATCATGGTGTAGAACCGCGACCAGATGTTGCCTTTCGACACAAGTGAGGTAGCAATCAGCGGCCCAATCGTACCTCCAATGCCGTACGAGCCTTGGTATATACCTATCAGGGCGGTATTATTCGCCAAATTGGCTATAAAGACCTGGCAAATTGCGAGGTTGATGGCCATTCCTATGCCCAGGAGGAAAAAAGCCACACATACCACGGGAAAAGGGGGAGTTGCAACAATGGCAGCGTTGGCGATTGCAAGACTCGTCGAGGAAAGCATCAGCGTCCTTGCTCGCCCAATCTTCTCAGCCAGGGTACTGATAAAGAAAGCAGCTACGATGAAACCCAAAGCATTGCACAAGAAAAGGATCGAGACTGTACCGTAGGCAATTTCGTAATGTCTATATCGAAGTCAGAATGAGAAAAGGAGGACATTTTCAGCACATACTTTTGAATACTAGCCAGCAGGGCACCTGGAGCCGAATCATTGAGCCCGTTCCCAAAGCACGTCATACAACTCGCCAGAACTCGAAATCGATTTCTATACGGGTTCCAGATTGTCTGTTGGACCCCGTCTGCATCCTGGATATGCTCGCCCGAGACTCGACGGGAAATGGTATCCCCATCGAAGGGAGTCTGCGTACCGCTGGGCGGCATAGACGACATCTCGAGATCTATCTCACTATCGACTGTGCGATAAGAGACGTGGGCTATCCTCTTCGGACGCTCCGGGGCGATTGGGGATTCCGGAAAACCCATATTCTCATTTACCGAAGCCGGAAAAGTCATGGTGGTGGTTGATGAAGACATGATGTGCAATCGTTGGCCTTCGAAAGAAGACTTTGCAAGATGCAATTTCTAGTATCAAACCAAGGCCCAAAGCTTGTATTGAAGTAAGAAAACCTATCCCACTTTTCTTTTCTCACCGGTTTTTCCCATGTGGCAATTTTTATGGAGAACATGATCATGATGAGCTGGTCGTCCTCAACACTGGTCGTTAAACCAACCCCGCCAATCAGCCTTGGAGATGGATCCTGAATCGCTCTTTCCTCGGATCCATATATGAAGTCGTATTAGACAACCTTCGGCAACCAATGCAGCGAATTGAGCTTAATCCAAAAGATAGCACGACATGCGTAGTGTGCAGCTTGCAGAGCCTGCACCAAGTGAAGCAAATATCGACCACACAAACGCGCGACTGAGCAACGGGTGGGGAGGTTTGCATGGGCAATGCATGGTTGGGGGAAGCGGAACGGCCCCGAGAGGCTTTTTCGCTGTTATCGAGGAAAGATAGCCGAAGTCACCTTAAGCTTGTAAAGATTAACGCTCTGGGATTTGGGTCAAGTCTCTCGAGTGTAATCTCATCTACGGTCCAAAGGTTGGAGTGACCATCCGGGTTTTAATCCGCTGGGAGTAAATTTATCGCTGAAAGGTGTACATGGCAGGTTGTGTTCTCAAAGATATATCTCGGAACCTACAGCACATATCATAGCGACCTTTTGTGACTGCTGCCAGTAATTGTCATCGTCTTCGAAATAATATCTTGGTGTTGTGAGAAGAGATGAAGCGGGGAGGTTGAGATTTTGCGCATATCGGCAACTCCACGTGATATATCTCTTGGCTAACTGAAATAGGTTAGACTCATTTTCAACGACAAACCTCACTTTGCTCTTTCTTCACTCTCTCATAGACCTTCACAAAGAGGTCATACAGGGAGAGTTCCCAAGAAATACTGATCAATGGTTGAATATCCCTTCTGTTATCTACAAGAAGCTATTCAAAACATCAAGTTGATGTAATGCTCCCAGAGGCTGCGAATTGTGTTCCCTTTTTTGTTGCTTCTTGCTCTTGTCTTTTCCATCTCAAGCGTTCTCAACCAAAAACTCATGGAGTTTCTCAATACCATCACAGCATTTTGGCAATTATTTCGTGGTGTACAGGCTATCTCTTGGTAGATTGTTTCAACTTCGGAACCATCTACCAAGCAATTTGCAGAAGTTGTTGTGGTCACAACATTAGTGCCTGCATGCAGCTGCAGGTGCTTTTAGGGACACTTAAAATGTCAACAAAACTTTGTTGTCCTGTTGTCATGAATCATCTTGACTTCTCTCACAACAAGTTCACAGCTTCTCGTTCACAGCTTCTCCCCCTTCAGTCTGATGTTTGATGGACTACTCTTGCCTGAGGTCTTTGGCGCAGTGCAGTTGTGTTAGGGCAGCGGGCCACTGATCGGAGCCACTAAGCTCTGATTCCCGTTCCGATTCCGATATCACGTTGATAGCGCACACTAGTGCTGTCCACCTCAACTTCAATTGATCTTCTCCTCCATCTTGTGAGTATCTCCAAAACAATCAATTCGCGAATTGGCTCTCTAGTTTCCTAGATCGATCACTCCTCCCTCTCACAATGGATTCCTCTGAACCCACCCCACCGACCACCCCACCACAGAAGCCTAACAAGTCTAGGCGCTTCTCAATCAGAAACTTTGGTCGTCCATCTTCAATGGTTTCGGCGGCTCCTGGTAAGTGAACTTCATCTTTCAATCAGTCTTGTGGTTGTTCAAAAGACCTCACCTTTCATTGGCACGTCCAAATATCTCGCCTTTCAGTGGGAGACCTCGCCTCTTCGTGGGACGTGGAAAGACTTCACTTTCCATTGAGACTTCGCCTTTGGTGGATTGACACGATGGCCTCGATGATTGGTCACGCCGCAGCCCATCTCAAACATAAAATGAGCCGCTCGAAGCTAAGAAGGCATACAGATACCGGCAAGGCTGACTTGAAGTTGCAATCCGTCACGCCAAACGACGACGCGCCACCCCAAAAACTTGTTTACGTCGAGGCCTCAAGTTCATCATATGCTCCCGTTGCCGGTAACCCTCAATTCAACTTCGCTTCCATTGCGGCCTCACCATCAGCTTCCACCCCTATCGCCACCCTCGCACCCTCGAGCTCAGACGACGAGATGCATATATCACCACTCGAGAGAATTGAGCGCCAATTGGGCGTCCAGATGGACATGCTCGAGCTCCTTCCGCAACGCATCCAAGTCCGCAAGCTCAGCAGAGATCTCTGTGAGCAAAAGGCCCAGATTTTCGAGCTCGAACGCGATTCCGCCGCCGCCGTTGTCGGACTGCCAGAACTGGAAATGGCCTACACCAGTTTGAAGCTCAAATACAATCAACAACTAGAGAACATCCACGAAATGGAGAAGGCCGCCGAGGCTCTCGCCGCCAGCTCCGCTGACCTCTCCCCAATGGAAAAACTCAAGGCGCGTCGCGCGGAACTCGAAGTCATGAAGTTAAAGCCCGACCTTCTTCAACAATCCATTGAGCTCGACGAGATGGAAATTCTCATCAACGACAAGACTTCGAAGTCAGCTTCAGCAGAGGCGAAGATCAAGGAGTTGAGAGGTGGCGCGGAGGAAAATCAGTTGGTCATGGCAAATTTTGAGGAGGAGTTTAAGGGATATCATATGAGATTCACACCTCATGTTTCTGGAGCCGGTCAATCCATGGCCAGTAACGAGCGCTTCCTCGAGACTGCGGCCAAGGTTCTGCTTGAGCGATTGAACCAGATCGAACTGATCCAGGAAGCTGTTACCAAGTTCAAGAAGGGAGGCTCCGTGGAGGATCTCGATGTTAACACCGAACAACGTCATCTTCTTCGACCAACACGCGCTACCTTGATCAAAGAGTTAGAGGAAGCACGAGCCCGAAACGAGCACCTCGTCCCATTGTTCCTTGTCGGTTTACGTATTCGCGCCAAGAGAGCCGAACACCTCGCTAGAGTCCATAGACATCGAAAGCCCGACAACATGGTCCTTGCCGACGGCACATCAGCAGCCCTTGACGCCAACGCCCTCGCTGATGCTACCTTGAATCTCGACCACCACAACGAGGAGGGAGAGAACACCTTGTACTCCAAGTTGTACCATCTCGACCCAAAGACTGTCTGGGCACACAAGGAGTTCACCATGTTCACTAACTTAATCAATATGGGCGTCGACATGGAGGACTGGGCTCATCACGACAACGCGGTCTTCCACAACAACTACAACACCGTTATCAACGCCATTCTTCCTGATTTCAAAATCTCGACTGATGCTGAGTTGAAGGCAAACCCTGAGTTGTCACGCGCATACACTCTCATGGAACGCGCCTACAAGAAGACTGCCCACGACTTGCGAAAGCAACCCAGTTCTGGCGGTTCGATGAGCATCAACGGAGCTCGGCTCGTGAATAGAAGTGGCACATTCATCACTCTTCCGATTGTTCTCCGGCCTTCTGATTCTCGTCGGTCTCTAACTGCAGCGCTGCGTATACCACCTCCTAATCCGTTCTTTCTCTGGATATGTAAGCTGTAGGAATTACCATTAGTGGAATAAACCTATTTTAGACAGTAAAAACGTACATGGTATGGGGGAAAGCATGAATAATATCCACCCCCTCTCTCGAAGTTCAATTGAGCACCATTTTGGGGCTTTCTCCCACCCGGGCAAGTGACAAAACGATCACTGTTTGTCACAGATACTGTACCATGTGTCATGATGACAATTTTAGGCTCGCCTATAGAAATTTAGTGAGTCTTCCCTCCAGGAAGAGTGTTCGGTTAGACTAACCAGTTGTTTCCGAGCAGTGAACAACCAAGATTGGGTCATTCTCTGCATCCACAAAATTTCTTTCAAATGGGAAATAGTTCGCGTTCGAACTCAAAATGATATCCAGCGATGGAACTATAAATTTCTTCTCAGCCTCAAGTTGCCCGACAATTTCAGCTAGTTCCGAACAGTGGAAAATAGTGTTGCAGCACGTCCTTTGTAGTAGCGTTTGGGTTTGAATTGTTGAATTGCGAGTCCCTGGAAGCAAAACCTGCGTCCATCAGCAAGATAATTTTAATCCATCACTTCAGCATTACCTTGAACCCACACTTGATAGCGGCCAGACAGAAGATAGGATAGATAAATTCGAGACTCCCAGGTAGGCCACCGTTTCAAAGTTTTCCGAGACCACAATTCTGTCTTTGATCCACCAAGCAAGGTAATTGACAGCAGATGCGATCTCTCTCATTGTAACTTGGCGAAAGCTCATAGACAGATTGCTTGAAACCGCGTATAAGTCGAATACTCTTTCTGGGTCCATTACTGCGTAAAAAACGACTTGGGGCAAGAGCGTTTGTCCAAACGGCTGAGGCTCGCTTACATACTGACTCATCGTCATGAAAGAAGGCATTGCAGATGCTTGTTTTGTTTTTGTCGCTCAAAAATAAAGAGGTTTGAGATACCTAACAATTTTGCTTCATCGCAACGAAAATCTCATATTTAACCTAACCTTCTGCGAAGAATCGGCAAGTATACGGTATCGTATGAGTTGATGCACCGAAGACGTGGCAGCATTAAATGCCACGAAAGATCCAAGATACCCCTATAACGTACGCCTGGAAGCTCGACCTGAACCTCCAATAATTCCTGCATACGCACTATAAAATTTACGTAGATGTGAACAAAATGCAACATACATCAACAATCTGCTGCGACTAGGGAGTATGCGTGTTGTGTTACTTCAACGTTACTCTACGTTCTTGGTCGAGTTTCATGATGCAACTTGGTTCGGCGCGTACTGTACTGCGCCCCGGGCATTGGCAAATCTAGATTCCAACATCTATGCATGAAATGTTGGTGAAAATGCAGCACCTTCCAGTGATGAAAAGGAACTTGTTGGGAAGGGAGGATTTGAATTTAACCGCTGTCTATATCCCAGAAAATCAGGGGTCGGATCCCTCTCTGCCAACTGCGAGCTGTGTTGTGCGCTAGGGTGGTTACCTATTTCTGCTTTTGTGGTGAGAAGGGCAAGTGCAGTAGTGCTGTTGGTTCCGGCTAATAATTTACTTCGCCACTTTTCTTTCTGAAAATCCTTTTGAGAAATGGAAATAATAGTATACTGGGTTTGGGGTTATTACCATGGTCATTTGCGTTTAAACCCACCTAAATCTCAAAACTAGTTATAAGATAACTATTTCCAACATCTGTTCGTCATTATCAGCAAGAACTTCCACGCACGTCCCTCAACCATAATTAAAAAATGGCTTCCTTCAATATTGATTCCACTGATATCGATGTCCTGAACGTGTTTAAGGGTGAGGTAGAAGGGAAAACATGTAAGAATATCTTGAATACTCCTTGATAATCAAATCTGACATGAACTGTAGTTTTGATTACCGGTCCAAGTCAGTCGGGAATTGGAGCACAAGTCGCAATTTCTCTAGCTACTGCCTCGCCAAAGCTACTAATCCTAGCGGGCCGCAACGAAGAAAAAATCACCCCTGTCATCCAAGAGATCAAGGCAGCCCATCCCTCGGTCGAGATGGTCTTCCTGGAGTTGAATTTACTTAGCACTGCCTCCATTCGCAATGCTGTCAAAAAGGTGCAGACCATTACCAACAACATTGACTATCTCATCAACAATGCCGGTGTTATGGCCACTAGGACATTTCTCCTCTCGGAAGAAGGGGTTGAAAGCCAGTTTGCTTCCAACTTTCTGGGCCCCTTCCTCTTGACAAACCTCCTTCTCAAAGAAGGTCTAGTTACCTCTGGCGATGTGATCTTGAATGTTGGTAGTCTTGGCTATCAAATGGATGACGTCCACTTTGATGATCTTAACTACGAGGTAGTTCCCTTCTGTCGTTGCTACTTTCATCATGACTGATAAAATCTCTACAGAATGGTAAAAAGTATAATGGATGGAGAGCATATGGCCAAGCAAAATCCGCACAACTTTTGGGGACTCGGGCTTTGGCTAATCGCTTGAGAGGCAAAGGGGTCTCTGTCTTAATCGCTCATCCAGGTGGTAAGTCTACAGGATTCTAAGAAGAAATATAATGAAGCTGACCCAACTTAGTTACACTTGAGAGCAAGCTTCTGGTTAATTCTGCAATTGACCAGGAGTACTTCGGAGAAGCATATGCCATTGCGATTGAGAGAAATGACGGTAAGACAGTACCACCATAACTAGTATGTCCTTGGGGGGAATTAATCTGAAACACTGCCCTGTAGGAAAGCCATTACCTCCACAGAACATGGTCTCGCTCAAACAAACTGCTGGTGTCATTCTGTATACAGCACTCAACCCCAAGCTCAGAGGTATTTCGCACCTACCATCGCCATAAATGATGACCTGAATCAGAACTAACTTATCACAAACAGAGAATCCCGGCGTTTTCATTGTTGAAAACGAGATCTACAAGGAGACCCACGAATACGCTAACAACGACGCTGATGCTGACAAACTTTGGGAGCTTAGTGAAAAATTGCTGGGCGAGAAGTTCATTGTTTAAACCTAAGACTAGGTCACAGAAGAAGCGATTAGAGTCCACGAAGTAAGTAGTATGAGGTGTTTAAGAAATCAACTTAAATCCTCCTTTGATTTCCACCACAACCTATGAGTTCTGAGCCACTTTGATGTTTTGTCGTACGCCCTCATCCCAAACATGTAGCTCGCACACACACCTTGGAATTGATTTTTCGTTGAACATTGAACTCCACGCTTGATATGTTCCCCCATACAATGTGTTATGAAAAGGTTGAAAATACTAAGGTGATGAGAAAGTTCTCGAGTTGCCTTGTTGAGTACAATAACAGGAAAATGCTGCATGACACATTATGCCCGGCTTAAAGTGCTAGGATTCCAAGTTGATTCTAATATGCAGAAATAGACATGCTTCCAAGTGGCTGCATGAAAGCCAACATGCAAATATACCTACCTTTGCCTTTATATCCCTGGAAGCAGGTTGGGTTGTAGTGCAAGGTTTTATACAAGGGTTACGCTCTTACAGCGGGTCAGCTTCCTTGTTGTCCCGCAGTGGGTTGGGTATGGAAATCTTGAGTTTCTCGGTATTTATTTATCACAAGTACTACCACCTGAAGTAACAAAGACTGAGATAACTCACAAAACCCATCATGTCGGACATTGAATTTACTCTGGAGTCTTTGCTGGGCTTACCATCTCAAAATTGGAGTTTGATATTGACCCTTTTTTTGGCAGTGGTAGGGTATTTCATGCTTCAAATCTTTAATTTGCTAACGAAGTTCAGATTCCAACTTATTGCGTTTCACACATTATCTATAACTTGTACTTCCACCCTCTCCGCTCATACAGCGGGCCTTGGCTTGCCAGAGCAACCAGCTTTCCATGGATATACTACCAAGTTAAGGGTCGTTTACCTCATATTCTAAGAGAATGGCATGACCAACACGGCAGTATAATCAGAGTTTCACTAAATGCTCTTTCATATACCGAAGGTCAGGCTTGGTTTGATATACATGGTAACAGCCAAAAATAAATATTTTTGAGGACAAATGCTCATTCATTCAGGTCATAAAGTTGGCTCTAGAGGATGGTTTGAGAGAGACCCAAGCGTTTACCCCGATCTTCCTGGGAGAGCACCGTCAATTGTGAGTTTTTCTCAACAAAAACAAATGCATCAACTGACCTAAATCTCGACAGCTGCTTTCAAGTGAACAAGACCACGGTCGATTTCGCCGCTCGTTATCTCATGCGTTTTCAGGTAAGCTGCGGTACATTGGCCAGTTCAAATAATTGTGTCACTAATTAATTTATAGAGAAGGAACTTAAAAACCAAGAGCCTTTAATTCAGTCATATGTTAACCTCATCGTGAAGTTGAAGGAGCAAATCGATGGTGTCAGTGAAGGAACTGTGAATATTGTAAGCCCTCGAATTCCCATTTACACAATGCCAAATACAAAAACTTACACAGTGATCATCAATAGTCTAGCTGGCTAAACTTCGTCACTTTTGACATTATTGGTCACCTCGCATTTGGGGAGCCATTTGGTTGTCTCGACTCAGGCGTCATGCATCCCTGGGTGAAAATCATGTTTTCCTCTCTTCGTGATATTGTTTATATTGCAGCCCTGTCTCATCTACCAAAACCCTTCTTCAATGCCATGATGTTAGCGATAGGTTATTTTATGATGGAAGACCTAGAAAAAGACAGAAAATTATCGGCTGAAAGGATTCATCGGCGTTTGCAATAGGGAATATAATATAATGACTTTATGTCTCCAATTTTGAGAGCAAAGAGCAAAAGAAGAACGAGGAATGACTGTACCAGAAATAGAGGCTTCCTTTAACATCTTGGTGGTGGCTGGTAAGTAGTACATCGCATCTCAATCGGAAATATTCAATCTGATGAACGCAGGCTCGGAAACAAATGCAACACTCCTTAGTGGAGCGCTTTATAACCTGGCGACTCACCCCGAAATTCAAAAACAACTTGTTAATGAGTTGAGATCAACGTTTTCCAACCGGAATGAAGTCAACATGACAGCACTATCCAACTTACCCTACCTAAACGCGGTACTAGAGGAATGCTTACGGATATACCCTCCCTCTGCTTTCAACCAAAGCCGAGTCGTCCCTGCTGAAGGTGCAATTATTTGTGGAGAGATGGTGCCACCAGGAACAGCAGTTGGGGTTGCCACTTGGGCAGCATCCCAATCAAAAAGGAACTGGACGGAGCCAGACAAGTTCAAACCTGAGAGATGGCTTGGTGAGCCTCTTCCAGGGGATGACCGGCGATCCATGCAACCATTTATTCTTGGACCAAGAGGCTGTCTTGGAAAGAAGTAAGTGCATTCGCGTCAGTAGACAAGTTGAATTCTAACTCAAGATATAGTCTTGCTTATGCAGAGATGAGGCTCATCCTGTCCCAACTCCTCCTTGAGTTTGAATATGATCTCTGCGAGCAATGTAAGAATTGGATAACTGGACAAAGATTTTATTTATTGTGGGAGAGGCCCCCATTGATGATCCAACTTCGAAGACGTTCCAGCTAGGGTCAAATCTGGACTCTTATTCGGATTGTCATTCATCTTGATCAAGTACCGTAACACCTTTTCCAATAATTTCGTATTATGGATGCATGTTTACCAAGTGTTTCTACTTGTTGCCCCCGGAGTATATATATATATTCAGTCTTTATTTGTTTGCTGTTTAAGTGATATCATTTAATTTTTTTAAATTCTTTTTAGACCCAACATGTGTATTAACGTGTAACACTTGACTATTTAATTACTCAACAACTAACGGTCGGAAAACCTTCTCTTTTACACGGAGTTAAAGACATCCTAGTGAATAGTTAAAAATACGATGGAACAAGTTATTTAAGTGTGCGTTGAGTTGTAAGAACTTTCTAACTGTGGTTATCTGCGAACCACGAGCCTCTATTCCGGTCTGGACCCCTCTCCCAGCCCAACCATCGCACCTTAATTAATTATTTACGATACAAAGATGGGACGTAAATTACTAGTAACGGCGCCCTTTGAATGCAATTGAGTGGAGTCTTCCTATGCCGAAAGTACGCTCAACAAGTGTAGTTGATTTACTATGTATTTTAGGGTATTTAAGTCCATGTCCAGGGTCTATGGATGAACTACGATAATAGTCCCACAGCATTAGTTCTAAATGATATCATTAGAGGAAACTTTACTTCCACTTCACTGGGTTTAATAGAGTAACCATATTGTATACAAGTACCGGGCAGAATTGTCGCGAGTTGCAAGTGGATGAAGGAAAATAAGACATTATGCGAAGAATCACAAAACACCATAACTTTCATATCAGATTATGAGAATGCACTAATTATCCTATTAATACAAAGGG
>LLCD01000718.1:0-15391 GCA_001414355.1 Hymenoscyphus salicellus
GTATAGCCCCTTTAAATGGAGAAGCAAACAAGACACCAACGATGTGCTCAAACGTTTCTTTAAACATAAATCTTCAACAAATTCTCCCATCTCCCGCTACAAAACTCGTCTCCAAGCATTTCACCATAAAATTAATAACTGTGTATCACGTGACCTATCACCTGTCTGGCTATATTTCTGGCTCCTGCTCCCTTCTTAACTCTCTAGGTATTAATGATACTAACATAACTATTTATCTTCATGTAATTGTGCCAAGAGATCTCTATGAGCACTCATTTCCGTGATATCACCTAACCAAGAAACCCTCACCTACGGAACGGAGATCCCTCACCAAATCCCAAAAACCTTTCAATCTTCAATATCTGAGCTTACCCACCCACTCCAGACAAACAACCAAGACCCACATCCCCAAACACTCCCTCCCCATCATGCGAAGAAAAAGAAGAAAACATCCCAACAGCATTCCACCAAGTCTAGCCACCCCCCAATCGCCACCCTCCCCAAAACAAACCCATACCAGCTCCCTACCTCTCCACCAAAAAGACAAAAAAAGCCACCCCAACGAAAAAACCAAATCCCCTTCCTCATTGCCTCAGGAATTTTTCGACACAGTTTGAAATGTCGTATAAGAAACGCTTAGAAGAATACAGAGGCAGACTTTCTTACTCTTTCTACCCTTTCTCAAACAACATAGGTCATTGGTCCCAGAACAAATGCGCATAGTACTCAGAGAAGCAAAGCAGACTCCCAATTCAAGCATCACAATAACCCAAGTCACCTACCAAGAAAAAAACACAACCCATCAAACATAAAATACCCTCAATTTCAGCATCCAAACCAACCCACTAACCATAACACCGAATCTACAACCATCTAAACTCCATAATTTGCATGCTCCTCACCAAGTCCAAGTCAATAATCAAAAAATGCTCCCAAAAAAAGACAACAATGTCTAAACCAAAATATACAATCAAGTCATGTTGTTCGTCCCCACCAACAATCCAGCCCCAGTCCAGTCAAGCTCTGCTTCAAATCCATCAACTAGCCCCCCGCCCCTGTGGTGAAGACCCCTGCGCCTGACTCTTCATAATAAGCGCCGTCAACTTTGCAATCTGCACACTCAAATCCGCAACCTTATCCTCCAACTCCTTCTCGCGCTCCTTCACCAACGAGATATCCTCCGCACACTGTTTCGCCCTGAAACTTCTTTCCCTCGAAATCCCAGAGCTCAATTGGGAGTTATCCTTCCCAGGCGAAGTACCGTTGAAGTTATCCGAGTGAACCCTATTTTCCTGGTCATGAAAGTATCCATGTGCGCCTCTGTTCGCTTTGGCCTTCGCCTCTTTGGCTTTGACCGATTCGATCAGAATACGCGTCGTTTCGGGTAGTTCAGATGAGAACAAATCTTCGCCCGATTTGTAATGTCTCCATGGAAGGTGCTCCAAGACCCAGATGGAGTAGACGATTGGAATATGGCTGAGTTTGAGAACCACGATCCTGGCCCTTCGGAGAGAATGAGAAGATAGGAAGAGACGCATAGGGCGAATGAAAAAAAGAGGAACGAGGTTCTAAGGCGAAATTAGCAATCGGCTACCATGATAATGAGCTGGTACACATACCAAGGGTGGGTAGAAGTGAGTAAGACTGTTGCTAGTCGAGGCTTCCAGGACGTAGACCGAGTAGACGTAGAGATGTTCTTCCCGGGCATTCGCAAATATTCTGGAGAAACTCTCACGCATAACACAAACCAGTGAAGTGATCAAGAGAATGTTTGTCATGCAAATGTATATAAGCATCAGGGGCGGGCCAAGTCGGGGATCGATCTCGTGCATGATATCAAATCCCAGAGCGCTTGAACCAAAGAAGATTTTGGTCAAGGTCCAACTCATTTCACTCATCGTGAAGGTTTCTCTGGCCAAGAGAGAAAATGTGGTAAGGAAACCTAGACTAATTAGCATGAGATATCGGGTGGAAAATGGTTCACGTACCGATTTGAATGATTCCGACTAGGACCATGAACTTAACGAAGTCCTTGATCATCGCCTTCAAGCAAGGAATCAAGGTTGCGAAATATGGGAGCAGACTCAGAAGTGAGCAAAGTCTACGCAGATTAGCCGAGTGCTTTGGCAGACTAAATAAGCCTCAACATACCTTGGAACCATAAAAAGCGCCTCCAGGGAGAGAATGTCGAAAGCGGTATTTACAATTTCATCGTCGTGGTGTATCAATCCAATAGCCCCTATTTAGTTCATTAAAGACTATTCCAGGGGCTGTTCATATCTCATAGGAACTCACTAGTAACCATGAAAGCTGCACCAATCAAGATTATGATAGTATCGAATCCATTCCATATGTCCACTGAATAGACCATGGTACCCGCCCCCATGAACTCGCTGAATTCATCGTAGGCAAATGCTGCAAACCAAATATACAGGAAGATCTCGGAGGGGTAAATGCGATACCTGAGTGTCGTTAGCATTCTGAACCTGAAGTGCGCCGGATTGTCAAACATACATATCTCGTTCCATGAGTACAGTATAGTAGAGGAACAAGAAAGTCGAAAAGAAGAGGAACTCAAAGAGCTTAATGTATTTGGGTACTCTCAAGCGGGCATATGGATCTGAATGTACCCTGCTGTAGAATTGGGGGACCTTCACAGTATTCTCGTTGAGATTCTCCCAGAATTGAATGTCTCCTCGCCATATTCCAGTGACAATTTTTTGGATAAGCGCTTGACTGAGGAACTTTTTGGAGTCGGATACAACTGCAATCTCTAGTCCTGTCAAGCCAATGAAAGAAGATGTAGGGTCTTGGCTCCGCTTTTTGGTCCCGTTCACGGTTGGCGATATCGAACCAAGTGAATGAACAGCCTGTTCCAACTCATCTCGTCTGCTGCTTCCCGGCCTACTGAGAATTGTTTCGTTTTGACCCGATGATTGGAACCTTGGTAAGAGACTCGTACGCTCCGAAGCAGCAGTGAGGGAAGTGGTTGTAGATTGTGAGTCAAGCAGAGGTGGGATTTCGAACAAACAATAGTCAACGGCATCTCGTTCGGAAAGTCGACTGAGAAATCTCCAAGCCACAATTTCGCATGCATTCGCTCGGGAGGCATTGATTCGGGGATCGTCGGATTCCAAGGTAGAGAAATGCCATTTCAAGGTCCTGAAAGACGAATTAGTTCACTTGATGGTTGGGACGGGAAGTAGATATATACGTACAGTAAGGCACTGATGATGACTTTATTTTTGGTGTTGATGACCAGATAATCCACCAAGTTCCGAAGTTTGTTACCAGCTCCCGTTGTACGGAATTGTTCGAAGGTATAAGGGAGTGTTATCTCGTCGACGAAGAAACTAGAGGGTATCAGTCATTGAATTGGAAGAGTAGGGCATAGGGATTTCCATACATGGACAATTCGCGGACGACATCAATGAAGTGGTCGTCTTCACCAATCTTGGGAAGGTCCTCTAGCCATTGACCCACAGAAAGGAGGTCGTCTGCCATAGGGGAAGCAGGCGCCGCCATGGTGTCGGTAGAGAGTGAGTCCGACTTGAGGTTATTCCGGAGTTACGCTGCCTATCCAATTTGTTTGTCAAGGAGCGACGGGAGTGACTGAAGGTATCGCGGACTCTTGGTCTCGAGATGTTTGGTTTCTCTTGGGGAGAGTTGGAAGGTAGGGGACGAAGGAAGGAAGGAAGGAAGTCGGTGCATAGTGAAGTGCGGCGCCAATGAAGGCAGTCGGTGTGAAGATCCAAGGAAGTCGCGACTCGCGATTGCATAGCGGGCATAGCATCCCACATTGCGTCAAACCCCCAATGGCAGGCGTGCCCCTCTCAATCACTCCCCTATTTGGTGCCTTTTGTTTACCCCTGAGACGACGATAAGGGAACGACAGGGCCCTGAAACATCCCGAGGTCCAGCAATAGAAAGCTTGCTTAAGGGTCATCCCTACCCTGAACAGCCTATAAGGAGGGGTAAAGTTGGGGTACTCTGACGCTGTGGCTGAAGCCTGCTTGGCCTGGGGCTCAACTCCAGGCAAACGCGGGGATTCGCCATCATCCAAAGAGCTACAAGTACCTCAAATCCCGACATCTACCCCTCCATTTCTCTCAAAGAACAAAACACCACGATCAACAAGAATCATCGCCATCTAGAATACCACCAGCCTTAATCTATAATACACAAATCTACCTCAGCCCTACTGCAATACAAGCAACCCAGCTCTTCTGCACAGCAAACGGAACAGAAACCCTCTTACCAAAACTCCGAATAGCTTCACACAAACCGCTTTGCCACACCTCTACACACATCCAACCATGGCAACCAATCCCCTCAGCACCGAGAGTATTCTCTCTCGCATGGCAGATGCCATCCCCACACATGCCAAAGGTGATACGGGATCCGACTTCAGCAGCTCATACGAAGCTATCGCCCTCTTCTCACACGCATGTATGATCGCAGTCGGATTCAGATTGGTGGGATACAAGGAGGGTCAGAAGATTGGTATGTTCCATCCCCAAAACGGCTCAAGATACTCTCTAACAGACTGTTCAGAAGCAGAATGCGAAAAATTAGCCCCTCGACTCTCCTCCGAATGGAATTCGTCATTCGGTTCACATTCCTTCCTATATGCACACTCCCAGTCATCTATGCAATACGTCCTCAAGGTCGACCGACTAGGAGGAAAGGCAGAAATTCGAGGAATCGGACTGGGCGATGAAAGAATCACTCGAACGGAAATAACTGCCAAAGACTACATCTCCTCCGCGGCTCTGCCACTACGAATCACAATCTTTGAGTCCGGCGAGGAGGATCGATCAAATTTGGAGGAGAAGTTGAAGCAGGTCTTCATAACTCCCTCACGAATTCAAGATCTCGCAGCCCTATTCAAGACCCAAATCATTCAAAAATTGATCCCCGGACTCAACAAGGAAGGATATGAGGAAGCTCCCCGTGTTCACCAAGAACGCGAAGATCAAAGAGCTCACCCTCCTCCTGATCTCCTTGCTGAACCACTCCCCGCACCAGCACGTCCCAACCCACATGGAATTCCTCATGGCCAAGATTTCCCACGTCCATTTCCCCAGGGCGATTTCCCGCCACCGGGTTTTGACGACGAGCTTGACATCAATCGAGGACCAAGACGAGGATTTCCAGGAGGCTCATCACCATTTGGTATCGGAGGTAGAGACTTGAACCCTCCAGGTCTCGGCCCCCATGATCCCCTCAGACCAAGCTTTACTCCTGGAGGCGGCATGGGTATGGGTGGTGGAATGCATCCAACTTTCGACGATCCATTATTTGCCGGTCAAGGATGGTTTCCCGAAGGCGGAAATGCACCCCCAGGCGCGAGATATGACCCTACAGGTCCTGGCGGGGCACCCAGAGGCTCTGGCCGCGGTAGGGATCCATTTGATAATTTCGTGGATTATCGAGGTCCGAATACGGGAGGACGTGGTGGAGGTCATCGATTTGATGGCCCTGGATTTGGAGGCTCTGGGTTTGGTGGTCCCGTCATTTAGGTACGAAAAGTTGATGTTGTACGATGAAGAGGGACTGTTATGATTACAATTACGACATTTTGACGACAGGGGTATTACAATCGTTCTGGGGGTTAAAAAGTTGATTTGGTTCCGGCGTCAGTTAGGAATTGTGATGATTTGTGACTATTTGCCACATGGGAAAATGGGAAAATGGAAGTAACCCCCCTCCTTAGTAGCTAGCTGGTCTGTTCAATTACAAATAATATTTTCCTTCATTCCTCACTGTCTCCTTTTCCGATTTAAGTAGTGCTTAGATATACATTTCGTAAGTTGTGTATGTGGTGGTTTACGAGCAGCTGCTACTCCGCAGTATCGAGAATACGAGACTAACCACCAATCAGAAGCCTTTTGTGAGTCACTACGATAGCATCACTTGAACTCCGCCACATTCTTCATTCTCCATAAGAATCCATCAGCCCCAGCAACTTCTCGTTATGGCGTCTTTCTTCGCTGTCTGCAATGCCAGTAGGCTTGAAAGATCTCCCAACAGAATTGCTGCAGGGCATATTTGAAGATCTCTTCTGTGAGAATGATTTCCACAACGCTATGAATGCTCGTTTTGTTTGCAGTGAGTTCCTACTTCCAAATAAGCCACTCATTATACTGACAAGAAACGGAATCATTCAATATTGGAATTCTTGCTGCTATATATACCACTCGTGCTTTAGAAGACCCAAACTCGGGAGAAGGGGGAACAACGTACACCGGAACTCATTTCATAACCGAATATCTCTATGCGCGCACACTAGACGACCAAAATCGCGAATTCCATTATTGCCAAGTCATCCAAGCAACTGTGAGTTCAATTCTTGAATTCGAAGGACGCGAAAATGATGCGCTCCGAAGACAAGAATACATCCCAAAACTATGTCGCGCAACAACAATACGAAGTTACGGACCCCAATCCCAAACCGGCGAGACCATCTACAAATTCCTCAACCCGCGCCATCCCACAATACGAGAATACTACCGCGGCGGCATGAGCATACACTCATTCCGCGAGCACAACCCCTCGGAAAACTTCCTAGCAGCAGCCTCCTACCTCAATCTCGTCCCTCTAATCGAAAAACTCATTCAAGAGAAAACCCCAGAACAAAACACTTACTTCGGTAGACCACTCTCAAATGCAATAATAAGCAATTCCACCAAAACGACTCTTTCCCTCTTGGAAACTCTCCCCCTACGACATGCACCAAAATACACACTCACCCAAAATGACCACCTCTGCGAAAGTATGCGCGAAGACGCTATCTCCCTTACCGCCTCAATAGGCAATACCTCTTTGCTGCATATCTTACTTTCACCCAAGTGTTTCCAGCCAGGAGCTACTGCTCTCTCCCTCGAATCCGCACTCTGGTATGCATACTATGCATCCATCCGAAAAGCATCTTCGGGCGGACATTTAGGGACCAGAAAATCCATCCTCAACCTCCCAAAACTGAAGGAAATATATGATGCATCAATGTACGCATATGAAGCCAATGCTCCCCCTCAAGCACCACAATAGAAGATCTTCAAGCATACGCCTATAGAGAATGAACCATGGTGTACATTACAAACAGTATAATATCCGAAGCAGCAAAGAAAGGCCACCTCAAAATTGTGAAATTCGCACTTGACAACCTCGACCCCTTACAGATTCTAGAACAAGAAACACATACTCTGGCACTTAACTCCGCCATCAAAGGCAGCCATCTCTCAACCGTTACACTCCTCCTCGAACGGGGAGTAAGTCCTCATCCCCAAGGAAGAGATCTTAATCCTCTCGGTACGGTAATCACCAAGGGACATCTTGAGATAACGAGGTTGTTGATTGGATATGGAGCAGTGGTGAATCCGAGTAAAGCGAGATTGCAAAGATTGCAAGAGCCGTTTGCGATGGCGGTGAAGGAGGGGAGGGTTGAGCTTGTGCGGTTGCTGCTTGAGAATGGGATGGTAGTTAGTGAGCAGAGGGAGAAGACGCTGTTTTTTGTGGCGAAGAGGTTAGGATGGGAGAAGATTGCGGGGGAGTTTGAGAGGTTTGGGGTTGGTGTTAATAGAGCGGTGAGGTGGGAGAGGGTTGGGGTGAGGTTGAGGCCTTTGTATGAGTGAGTTCTTTGGTTTGTTCAATGCTGAGGTTTTGAACACGAATTTCACATACTATCAAAGTTTACAAGAGAGAAAGTGTGCAGGTCTGGAGCAGCTTTTCCCCTTTCCTAAGCAACTCGAGGCTATGTGAAACAAGCTTTACGTTTTTCTACTCAAGGCTGTCCTATAACTATTGAGGCTCCCAGATTGGTTGGTTTACGTTTGAAATATTTTTTGAGTTATGCGAGCGACCCAGAAGAAAGACAAAGTCTATATACTGATTGTTCAAAGTATAATATTTCGTGTTATACAAGGCAGTTTAGAATAATGGATTCTCTGATAATCTAGTATAATGTTTCCGCTGTCTTCCACGGATGGCCACACCCACTGGTGCTTAAACGAGTCTATGGAACTAACACAGTGAACTTTCTTATTACTAAAGTTTTTTGACACACTTTTCCACCAAACCTTCTTCCAACTACCATCCGTTATTCCGCAGCCCGAAAGAATTCTTACCCTCTCGGCTTCATCGTTCTCAGGTTGTTCGGGTAACGACGGCCCTTCGGATCCTGAAGATTGAGATTTCACCTCGGCATACTTCCATCTAGGTTGTGGTGTAAGAGCAAACGAAGATCCAGGGAGCGTAAATCAGGCCTGCTGCAATGCGATCAGAAATACCTGTGCAATTTTGCATGAACATTGAGCAGCGAATGTTGGCTGGGTTAGATCAATCTCAAAAGTAGCGATCAAGGTTGGTAATACGATCAGGTTCCGGCGAGGAACCTTGTGTTGCTCGGTCAGAAGATTGGTCAGAAGATTGGCTGTTTCGCCGAACGTAGCTTCGTTTCGTGTACCGCTCGTAATGATCTCTAAGGCTCCTTTGTCTCTTTATTTCAATCTCTTCACCATCCGCGCAATCTATTTGAGCACCACCCACCTCTGCTTGGACAGGGGCTGATCGGACCGGACCTGATCCGTAAACGACATCGTGGACTTTCGAATTGTCATTGACCCATACCGGAGGAGTTAATAGCAGGAGGTCACTTAGACAGTTACTAGAATGGTAACTGGGCTGTCTTGGGTATTTGTTCAAATTAAACGCACGCGGGCGGGTTGGAATGGGTTGGAGGATATGCTGCGTTGAATGCGGCAGCCGTACTGGAGGAGCAGGACGAGAAACGGGTGGGACAAGGCCGAAGTGAGCTGGCTCGTCTCTTCCCTTCCTTTCGATTTGATGGTAGCTTGATTTATTCTCGTGTGGGAAGGGTGGACGTTTGCTAGACGTTTGTGGACGGAGAAGACTGCTGCGTGAAGTCAAATTGCGTCTGTCTATCTTCACTTCTCGCTCTGTGGCGGTGGCGACCTTCTCTTGCGGTATTCTCGCCGTCGACCTCCTCAAAGATCTCTCTGACCGCGGCAGCTTATTTTCCTTAGTCCTCACTTTAGCACTCCGGAAAGTTCCCTTAACAGTCCTTCCAGAGTCCTCATCGTAATCGACCATATAAGCAGGGCGGGGAGTTATCTTCTGCTTAAATCTGCCCGGGGGACTATTGTTCTTGCTTCCCGTGTCTTCGTCGTAGTCAAACGCGTAAGCAGGGTGCTTCTTGGATGCCTGTGTTGAGCCCTCAGTCCTCTTTCCCTTTCTATAGTCTTTTTCGCTTATGTACCTGATCTCCGGACTACTTCTGTTTTTCCTTCGATTATTCTCACTTGAGACGGATGCTGGATTGAGCAACCCAAGAGTCGGCAGTTGTGTACACATTTCAAATATCTCATATCCTTGGGCAACCTGTTGGGTCATCGTACTCCACGATCCAGAGGGGTTTTCGTCCGCTTGTAATTGATTGGAAATTGATAGACCAGAGTTGAAATCTGATGAAAGACTCGTAAGGTTTGGTAAGCTTGTAGGAAGCTCTGAGGCAGCTATCATCCAGACATCGAGAAAAACTTCTTGTGCACTTGGTCGTTGCCCTGGTCTTGATCGCATTAGCTTGCGAATGAAAATAATGCAGTCGTCGCTTGCTCCAGCCATTTCCAATTCTTTGTTGGGAAATTCAGATGCGTCGTTCCAGTAGTTTAGTAGTTGCAATTCGCTGCTGAAAGTCGTCTTCAGCGTCAACATGTGAAAGATCGTTTCACCCAAACACCACATGTCGGCAGGAAGTGGATCTGCATTTCGAGGGTTTTCTAATATCCCTGAACAGAGCTCTGGGGGTGTGAAACCCGGAGTTCCTCTCACGGAAGTTGACGCCTTGTCCCCTTCGACTCGCTTGCTAAGACCAAGGTCGCAAATCTTAACATGCCATTCGTCCTCTGGTGGTTTACTCTTGATGAGGATATTCTATTGTGTGTATTAGTCATTGTTGGTATTTTGATATTGGAAGCGTCATACCGCTGGTTTTAAATCCCGATGTGCGAAAGAGTTTTCGTGCATGAACAGCAAGCCTTGGAGAACTTGCCACGCAATCTCTTGAGTCTGTTCCTCTGGCAATCATCCGTGTTTACCCAAATATTTCTTCATATCCCCGTGCTCGCAATATTCCATCGCGATGAACAGATGATCGATGCTCTCAAACCAACCGTGG
The DNA here is from genome assembly GCA_001414355.1 of Hymenoscyphus salicellus. Lineage (NCBI taxonomy): Eukaryota > Fungi > Ascomycota > Leotiomycetes > Helotiales > Helotiaceae > Hymenoscyphus > Hymenoscyphus salicellus. The sequence goes on from LLCD01000718.1 coordinate 10,196, forward strand.
GATTTGACGAAATATTGCACAAACTGTAGGTACTGTCATTACTCCCGTGTCCTAGTTCCGCTGACGGTTTGCTGACCTTCTCCTGTGAAAATTTCGCCAAAGCCTCCAGCTCACGAACGTAGTCTCTCCCCTTGTTTCCTTGGACTTTCAACTCTTTTACTGCTCGGAGATCAGAAAGTTCTTCACCGCTCGCATTCTTTCTTTCCAGCCAGACGATCCCATAACCACCATGACCCAGTTTCCTCTCGCGTATCCATATGTCTTGTCTTATCGTTCGCCGACCCGAAGATTTGGTGTGAATTGTCGTGGTAGGTAGGTCTGCGTTGGGGTGGAAGCTAACCTCCAACTTCGAGTCTCGAACCAACTCAGGGAGTCTCGCACAAGGGATCATATCGTCTCGAATCTCGATTGCATCGACATCGGTAGCTCCTCATCAATTCGTATAGGGACAGTGCGACACACAACGCACACGTCATTCGAAATGCTTCAGGACCGCGAGCTTGGAAGAAAAGCACTATTGGCATGAAAGTAAAATGAAAAGAGGAGAGAACAGGAGGGGACGAGGACGAGGCTGCGCAAGTATGGGGATTGCTGTATGTTACCTCACGTGCTTGCGTCGGATTGGCTCTGACTGCATGCAATGCAAGCACTATCAGCGCATTATTGGCCGCAGTGGTGGCTGAGCCAGGCTCTGTAAAAGAGGACACGAAGAAAATGGGTACTTAACAGTGGTTTCTCTTGGATATTAATGGTAAGAACGGTCCAGAATTGTTGAAAATCTTTTTATACGATGTCTGCTGAACTTGCCCTTGCAATTGTCGGGGTAGTGGACTTGTGTCTGAAGTAGAAACTTCTTATCTCCCTCTTAAAATTAGGCTGATATTATCAGGTATGGAAACGAGTTGAAGAAAATATGTAAAGCCCTGAGAGGCGTAGAGAAAGAAATTGAAGAAAGGACTTTGAGATTAGAAAATGGTTGGCACCGATGCATCACCCAGCTTCAATGCTTAAAGCAGGTTCATGAAGTAATGGACGAAGACCACAAAATACTTTACGAACGAACATTGCGCATGCTTGTCGGAAAACTAGAAGTCGCAACTTCAATTCTGAAAGGACTTATAAAGATTCAAGGAGGAGTAAAAGGCGACGAAGAAGACGCCATTTTTGTACCAAGACCGTTGAGATACGCTTTCAAGAAAGAGAGTCTGGACGAGGCGATAGATTCTCTTGAGACTTGGCAGCGGCTTTTTGATCCATCCTGGTTTCTAATTTTGAATACGAGTAGCAGCCGAGTCGACAAAATGCTAGCGAACGAAGCAACGGAACTTGCGGCTTGCATACCATCGACTTCTCTTATACGGAATAATTCAGTAGAAAATTCTATGTCAACGAGTGTCACTTCGAAACTCTCTCTACCCTCTTCGGACCTCGTTAACATGGAAACGCATGGAATCCGGTTCTCCAACTGTTTTGTCGCAAAAACTGCTAGGTCCAACACAGTCTCTACGTACATCATAGACGATCTCGGCTTTGTTTCATCTAATGACCACACAATAACCAAACTAAATATCAGAGATTTAGCCAAGCGATTACAACATGTTGAACCTCAAACCTTTGGACTCTTAAGCTGCAAAGGGTTCATCGAAGAAAGCCCCGACCCCTGGTCGAACATTTGGCACTATTATTTCAGAATGGTCTTTCGAACGCCCCCAAATCTATCTCATCCAAGAAGTCTGCGTGATCTTCTGGTCAACATGGGAAAACCAAGTTCTCTATCCCAAAGATTTTCAATTGCCCAAGGGTTAGCGAAATCCATCACCTACGTCCATGTCTTCGGGTTCGTTCACAAAAATGTAGGTGGACACTTTCTTTCTCTTGAAACACTCATGAATCAGTTCTGAATCAGTCCTAAATCTTTCCTGAACCCCAATCTTTATCCTGTGCCGTATCCCGAGACAATTATTCATAGGCAAATACTGACGCCCATCACCTAGGTTCGCCCAGAAAACATCATTTTATTCGAAGGTGAAGGAAAAGAGGTCTTATCGTTATACTTACTTGGTTACGAGTGTTTCCGCAGAGAGGAAGGACGAACAAAACGAATGGGTGATGAAACTATCGAGAAGAACTTATATCGTCACCCTTCCCGTCAAGGTACTACTCCGGAAACCGACTTTATTATGCAACATGACATCTACAACCTCGGTGTTTGTCTTCTCGAGATTGGCCTGTGGGAAAGCTTCATCAACTATGATTCTAACGATGCGAACGCGACACTGTCAGGCATGTTCGAACTACCGCCCACACGTTCAAAAGAAGAAATGTTGCAATATATATTGGCATCATCAAAGGATTACTTTCTTCAACTAGCCCGAGGCCCACTTCGAGTGTGTATGGGAACAAAATATTCGGAGGTTGTGGAAACTTGCTTGACGTGTTTGGATCCAGAGAACAGTGATTTTGGAGACCCCAAAGAATTTGAGGACGAAGATGGGATACGGGTCGGGGTGCGATATATTGAAAAGGTAAGTACCACTTGCATGGCATACGAAGATACTATCGCTGATCATCAACAGATACTTTCACGTCTCAACTCTCTTTCCGTTTGATAGTGTGATGGTGGGTTGGGCCTCGCTTAAAAGGGGGGTGGCAACTGTCCTTATCGCTTAGCAGGTCTTGTGAACCACATGTAGCAGCCGTATAATATTCAATATTATTTCCACAGCATTTTCCATTGAAGCACAGATCAATTTCAAAAGTAAAGGGTTCTTCTTATATAACAGTACTACAGCGAAGTAAAAGTACTTCACAGCCATTCATTACAAGGGGCTCACAGGTACGTAAGAGTCAATTCATCGACATTGGCCTCACTGTATAATAATTGGTATTGCGCACAGGTGATGGGGGTCAGTATTTGCCTAGGGGAAGAAACGTCTCGGGATACGGCACAAGATAAATGTTGGGGTTCAGGAAGAATTTCGGAGTGATTCAGGAGTGATTCAAGAGAAAGAAAGTGGGAAGACAGTGTCCCCGTTACCTACATGCAAAACCACAGTCTCCATAACAACATTATATAAACGTCGATTATCCAGGTTCTCTGTTCTCTCGTCGTAGAGTACAGAAACACTAGCCGAGAAGGACGGATGCTCCCATTGTGCCTTAACAAGCTTCTTAAATTTAACGAGGGAATGCTCTCTAAGGGTAGGAGCCTCCGAATCACTGCCGAGAATAAACATAAACGTATTTATCAAGAGTGGTCCCTCGAAGAATTTTGGGTTGAGAGGCTCATTTCTGTCATCGTCGTACTCGTGGGTGTAGATGAACTTGGTACATGTGCTCTGCCATGACAAGCTCAATCTCTACGATACGAATATGTCGGGGTGATTGTTGCTTTTTCATGTTTAGCTTTCTCTTTACAACAAGACTTTCAATGCGTGTCTAGAACTAAAACTTACCTTAGGGAGGGTCTTCTCCCACGCAGATTTCAGTGAAGAACACTTGGAGTGGCGGTGGACTTGGAGAAGCTTGTTTCCACAGCTGATCTCCGTGTCCCAATTGAGTCCATATCCATGAAGACTGGTAGTTTGTTAGAAAATGTCTCTTTTTGTAGAATCGTCGAGCGCCTGAACTATTTTTGACCTCTTGGACCAGGATGGACTTACTCTAAAGTTTCGCCAACATCAGGACACCGAATTGCGTCAACTTCAGGGCCACGAACGATACGAAGAACACCAGGAGATATTGTAATGACTGATCCTTTTGCTGAGAAGGGCTGTGATAGTTTGGGAAGATTTCTGGGTCGTTGCTGAGAAACAAACTCTATCGTAGTGGGTTTGTAAGAGGCTGTAGGAAGCGGAGAATAAACGAGGTTTAAGGTTCAAAAATGATCGGTGGAAATTCTTGATGATTTTGTGTCAAGTTTCAAGATGGACTCAGCTCAGGCAGAGCACAGTATCTATGCCTTGACTATTACCCGCAAGAAAGTTAGCGTCTTCATCTTTAGCACTGCAATACCCAAGATAGCATGATCAAATTGCAGGTGAATCCTTTTAAGACCATATGTCGGAGCTGTTCTCACTTAATGAAAGGGTTGATAGTAACGTTTTTGGGGATGACGAATGTCCTGTGAATGTGGGTTTGGCAGGCTAAGAGGTAAGCCTAAAGTTGTAGCAGCAGAGCATTCAAAAGTAGCCATCAAGAATAATCCCATGTGGAAAGTGAAGTATTTCAAAGCTATACTTCAGTGTCGTGTTGAGGAAATGAAAGTCCGAAAGATTTAGTAGGAGTTAAACCCCCGATAGTATTAACGCTATAAGAATCCGTCTCGAGTCTAACAATGTATACATCTCTTCTAACTAGGAGCTACAGATTACTGCTGTTTGTTAAATTCCTAAGTAAAGCAAACTAGAAACAGATCAGCAGTCGTATTTCCTAATTATTGAGTCTTTCCCAATCCCATGTTGCTTCGTCGGGGTCGTGGGTATTCGTTGAGTCGATGATACGGGACCATTGGTACATAGGTAACTGAGATCTCACTCTCCCTCTCCCCATCCTACCCCCACCCCCACATCCCACATCCCAAACCCAAGTCAAAAAACCTTCCTTTTCTTTTATAAAAAGTTTTTAAAACCACAAAGAGTAGACCTAACAAACTCTTTCTCTCACATCTAACATACAGCATCCCCATTCCCGAACACACACACCCTCTGCTTCTATTTATAGGACTACTCGAGTAGTACTCGAGTAGTCTTGAGTAGTTGAGTAGTTTGTGTTTACACTGCGCAATAGCGGGTACCTCCGTATCAAGAAATAACTCAAGCAAGCCCTCGGGAGGAAAAAAGACAAATAGAAGGAAAATTCTCTCTCCTTCACGGAAAATAAATGGGGAAGAAAAGAAGGTAAGAAAAACAAGCAAACTCTCCATGTCCTTCTCAATATGTCTCGACATTTCAGATTCTTTCCATTCACATATCAAGAAACAACCAAACTCAAGACTTTTTAAAAAAAAAAAGTTGGGTATGTTATTCTTTATCTACAAGTCATTCTCTTTCTCCAACCCACAAATCCCCATGCCCCGCACCAACCTAAAAATCCCCATCAAACACGCAGCCAAGCTCGAGCCTAAACTCATCAACCAAAAACACTAAGGACCCAGAAAAAGAATCCTCAATCAAAGGTCCTGGCAGACCAAAAGCC
>LLCD01000719.1:0-15377 GCA_001414355.1 Hymenoscyphus salicellus
GCTCTAGCATGAGTTCGAGGCCATCAAATAAGGGTTTTCCCGGCCAGAATTACAGCTGTTGAAACCCTCAAAAAACTAGGAGGTTTTCACCAGAATGTAAATCGTTCAATGAGACCGCCGATGTGTTCTCAGCAACTTATAACTACTGCGAGGTTGAGCAACTTGTACTCGTAGAGTTATAAGTAACCCAATTTTTCTTTAGAGGGGAAAGGCAAATACACCACGACTAAGCTGCGAGTAACCCACAAGTAAGCTGTGAGCAAGCTGCAAGTAACTCATGAGTAAGCTGCGAGTGAGCTACGAGTAACCCACGAGTAATCCACCAGTGACCCACGATTAAGCTGCGAGTAACCCGCAAGTAAGCTGTGAGCAAGCTGCAAGTAACTCATAAGTAAGCTGTGAGTGAGCTACGAATAAGCTATCAGGTACATCTGCAAGTAAGCTGGTGATTGACGAGTCGTCGCGTAACTTGATCTCCCTGCGGGGGTCAAAATTACTATGTCAAAGTGAGCACTGAACCCATCACCACAAAGCACTATTTAGAAACCAATTAAATGAGGATGTAGGTAGCCAGAAAAAGAGAAAAAGTGAAGATAATTAGAGTTTGAGAGGAAATCAACTTAAGCAGCCCACATTATCACGAAAAACAATTAGAGGAAGGTATTCATTTTCATTTTCGTTTGCGTTGAATTTATCTTAGGTTTTCTCTCCCCCATTTCACCACTGCAAAAGTCGCGCCGCCAGCGTCTATCTCTCATAACACAATACCTATGCCCAAATACCGATTCCCAGGAAAACACCCCACCGAATCGATTCATCGATCAATACACCTAGCTCCAATCTCCTTGCCAAAAGGTGTAATAAAGGCCATCATCACTTCAATCCAAAGCCCTCACTCTCATAAACCGCCCGCCAAAGCTTCGCATTCAACTTCGCCTCGGACGAATACCTCCACAAAGACACCATATTGAAGCACGTCCTCGCCTGAGGGAACCTCTCACTATCATCCCCTAAACACGACAACTTGATAATCAAGTTCGTCGTTCCCATCGCCGGGATCCGATCACTTCCAGTAATAAAACTCAGAAGTTTACGTTGATCCTTCACATTGGCACGCTGAAAGGATTCCCAAAACCAATGGACAACAGACTCCGTTTCTTTGGCGTTGGGGACACCCCAATTCTCACACAGAGACACAGCTCGAAGAGAGCCAATGTCTAGAGGTTCGTCAGAACCTCGAATGAGAAGTTCAATTTCTTCAGGTCGGAATAATGATAAAGCGTTGCCTCCACAAACAGTGAAGAATCCTCTCTTAAATGGCTCGAATTGACGAGCCACAGCAAGGTCAAGAAGATATCGTACGTAGAGATCCACAAACTCCCTTCTGTTAGAATTGGTGACAGGCCGTTTGTCGCCATCTGGACAGAGTGGTATCTGTATTATCTGGCCGTATTTTTCAATATCGGCCACAAAGTCACGACAAAAGGTTGTTTCCACATCGCCTTCAAACTCCAACAATTGCCGAAGTCCAGTAGCCAATGCAGGACGAAATTCAGCCAAGTCTTCCAAAGAATAAGTCATAGAAGGTTTAGCATGGGATGTTGCGCCAGGTGGAGGAGCCGGACCAGCAGCAAGGAGTTTTCGGAAAGCGAAGGGTGGAAGAGCTACATCGAGGATAGTTGAATTGTAGATTGCTAGCCCAAGCACCACGCCTACTAGGAAAAACTGATTTGTCGTCTCGAAGCTGTTTGGGTTGAAATAGCAGAATTGTGAATCTTCATCGTACGTAAACATGCCTTGATTGTCAGTCAGTAGGAGGTCAATGAAAGAGGAAGATATTGAGAAACACATACCATGTTCAGGGTTGAAGACATCCCTTACTAGAAGAAGGAACCACTCTTTTCGGAGACCACCAGCGTCGATACCCTCTTCTCCCTTAAATTCAATTCGTAGCCCCTTCTTGATTTCTTCCCCTCCAGCGCCCACAACTTCACTCACGCCTTTCAAGCTGTCTTCAACAAGACAATCTCGCCGTACTTTCAATATCAAGTATTGATTGACCGTTTGACGAGTCATGATGCTATCAAAAAATGCCTCTCGAGCCTTGACTTCCATTTGTCGACGTGCGTCATGTTCCATAATCTGGATCTTTGCCCAGATACTGAGAAAGAAAGGATATTGACAAAACGAAAACTTTCCACGTCTAGCTTCCCAAGCTTCAAAATCCGCGACGAGATCCGAATAGTCCAATAATGTATTGTAAAAGTCGCTTGTCGCCAGAATCTGGCCATGCTTGTGATGTGTTTCGCGGGATATTTGTAGAATGGGTTTCATAGGATCGGCGAAGCCTAACGCTGGTTGTCGGTTCTCTCCTTTTCTTGCCTGGCCATTATTATTTGCAGCAAAGAATAGGGCCATAACTCTAGCAGCAGCTTTGATTTGCCAATCATCATTGTATACAACTGGTGGCGGTTTGCCGTCGCTTTTCTTGGGAGGGCCAGAAACACCCAAAGCAGCATGTAAAGCAGCAGAAGCGCCTCGGCCTGTTGTGCTCATATTTGGTATGAGATCATTCCTTGCCTCTCTCTTGGGTTCTCGCTGTTTTCCGTGCTGTCTGGTGAGTCTATAAGTTACAAAACTTCCAATCAAATCAACAGTTCTCCGGAAGTGCGCGTCCGAATAGCGTGAGAACCATGAAACTAAATGGTGATGGCACTCATTTGGAAGGTTCGCCAGGATCCCCAATAGACGCTTGATGATTCCCGAGTGCTGTCCAGAACTCCCTTTACGCATATTCCGAGAGCCAGGGGATGTGGAACGTGCTTCTCTTTTGGGAGGTCCAAGTTTTGAATCTTTGGCATTCGTCAGCCTGTCCCGAGACCGAGATCTGCTCGTGTCCCTGGTCTGGCTTGCTTGAATGGCCTTTGTGGGTGTGGATGAAGGATAAAGTAGAGGATTCGCAAGAATTATGAGAACAAACCGAATGTCATGGGGCTCAGATAAAGGACGTCCTGGGCGTTTCAACAAGCTCTCCGTAGCTTTCAGGAGAACTCTCTGGGTATGTGATTGCGCCTCCATTATCTGGCTTTCGATTTCTTCTAAATCCATATCGGAAGTGTTCACGAGATCGTCTTGGGAATTTTCGCCGGAAACAAGTGTATCCAGCTTTTTCCGCCACGACTTTCCTGCATTCAGTACGACAGAGTACCATTCGTTGACTTCTGACCAGTCGACACGTGGAGTTTTCAATGTGACAATATCGGGTTTATCGTGTTTCTCATGTTGACCGTCAAACCCTTTGCCCCAGGTACGGGACTTTTCAGGGCTTTTAACATCCGAACGATTTCCAGTCCACCAGGACCCATTTTCCGCAAAATCTCCTAGCAAAAGAGTCTTAGCATCCAGCTCTGATAATAGCCCATCTGCTTCCATTTGTTTTTCGATCTGCCTGTCGATTTGTCTATCGGTCTGCTTCTCTACTGGCTTTTCCGTATGTCTAGTAGGAATAGGCATCCAACGCTTGGGCACCAATCCTTCGCTCGCCGCTCTTGGACCCATTGTAGGGCGTCCAGTGCTAAAAGAAGCATTAACGCATTCGAGTGATCCGAAAGAGGAAATGATATAGTCCTCTAAAGGCTTGAATGGGTTTCTGTGGCTGTTATTCTGGCTGCGTGGCATTTCATCCGCTCTCTCTTTCCCAGTAGGACGATATGAGCCCATACTAACGGGCTCTCGATGGGGACCATTTGGTCGATGGGGGGTCTGAGATTGTTCACATTCATCGGCCATGGGCCCGTAGAGCATTCCTGGAGAAGACGATGAATAAGGTCCTGGGTCTGCTCGACGGGCAATATGTCCGGGTATTGGCCTCGAAAGTGGAGAAGCTCCATGCTGATCAACTGGGCGGTAAGAAAGTTGTATTGGCGGGCTTTTCATTGTTGAGTTTGAGTTACTCGGACTATCTCTATAAGAACCATCTAAGAGCTCTTCGATATTGCCAGACCCCGAAGGACCCCAGGTTGGCGAAACGGGGGGAGACGGAAGTGGGCTTGCCGTGTGTCCGTCATCATGCTTGATTTGGTCCAGAAGAAATGAAGTAACACATTGGTCAATGAGTCGCTTCGTCTTGTCGAGTGATAGTAGGGGAACTGTGAAAGAATCAGTAAAGATAGGAGAAAACAAGGGAGCTCCATGATATTACTTCTCGATTGGCCAGTCCCGGGATGCGTCCCTGGTTTTACAGCCACAGGAGTCCGCTGTCCGTCACCACGTCTTGCCTCCAGCAGAATTGGCTTCAAATCGTTGATAGTCAAGCACACTGTACATCTGAATACGCTCAGATTCTTGGGCCACCGCACCATCGAATCGCATGTCATACATTTCCCAGTTGTCAAGTCCTTTTCGGGTACTTTCTGTTTAACAGTTCTCTCTTGCTTCTGAGGACGCATTGGGGAGGAACTGCTCAAGTCGTCGTCCGTCGAGTCCACCCCAGCACTCCCCGTCCCATCATCATGCCGTTTCTTCTTGCCAGAAAATAAGGAGGGAAAAGGATGGCTCATGGAGCGTCCGTGGTGACTGGGTGTTCGAGTTGGCTTGGATGAGCTCGCTGCTCCATGTGGTGTCCCATTTGCGCCATTCGAAGTAGCAGCTAAAGTGGGAATTTGGTATGCACTTTCAAGTATGTCTGATTCTGTGATTCTTGTGGGGGCTCGTGGAGGTGGTCTCGCAGGACTGGAGCTGGCAGCGTTCGAGTTGAGATCGGGTCGAGTATTAGGAGGAAGGTTTCGATTTGACCATGGTGCCATCGCAAAGCTCTTGATTGCTGGCCGCTCTGTTGAAGTGGCGCAAGACTTGTGAAGTGATCATTTGGAGGTTGAGAGGGTTAAGGATGCCCGGCGCTACGGCGATCGGTCTATCGTTCTGCAAAATATCGTGGGTTCTTTCCTTCAATACGAGGACGGGTATTAGCTTTTGGGTCCTGACGTCCTGGGGCTGAATCGAGAAATTGACTTTCTGGCAGACACAGGCTTGTTTTGGCACGTACCTTTACTCATGGTCTAGAATTGTAGGTACCAAAGTTATTCCGTGAATGCCAATGAAATCTGCTGTTGGGTTCATCAAATAATCGAAATAAGTGTATGCAGATGTCCCATCTGCGAAGGGGACCCCAGTTTCAAATGACAACTGGGACTAGTTTCAATACGAGATTCCACATCATGTCCCTGGCGACGATCTTTCCCCCACTCCTTATTTTTTCTTATGTTGGCAAGTCAGATTTCACGAAGGACTGGATTACAGCACTTTTGGGTCCATTGAAACTTTATACACGGATGTTGTGTTGCAGCACCATTGCGGTATCCTCTCCAAGTACAGAACCGTCGCTAGAAACCCCAGCTCCTCCTTTCTTCAACGAAAACTCCTATATGCAAGGAAAAGAGAGATTTATCACAGAATCACAAAGTAATGTAGTGAAATATTATTTTGATGCATTCATTCATTGGCATACCACATGTGCAAATGTAGCTGCATATTTTCGCATGACCTCGACTAATTTGCCAAAGCCGTAAACATCCCAAGCCTGCAGAGCATAGCAGTACAACCCCTTGAAAACGCCGCCTAAGACATTTAACGGTATCTTTGAAGGTTGAGAGTGTTGTGTCGCTTCCAGGTCTTTCTGCGTCCAGCAGTGGTCTTGTTGTATCCGTGACCCTTGCCCAATCCACGAGACTTCTTTCCGGTAGCGGTCAATCCACGAGATTCACGGTGCTTGTGAACAGGAGCGACGATCCAGTTGATACGAGGATCACGACGGATGGCCTTGTGTTGTGGGTCGACCAAGATGATCTCGAAGTATTTGTAGGTGGAGTCCTGGTTGATCCAGTACGAGTTGAGGACTCGCAAATTGGCGCATCGGCGTCCGACACGCTCCTCAGCAGTCGACTTGAGGGATCGTTGGTACTTAAGTTGGTTTACACCCTGGTTGGTTGGCTTTCCTATGAAGCGAATTGATGTCAGTAATCTGCCAACTGGGTCCACCACCAGTGAAGCCCGATGATTCCTTCATTTTGGGGGTTCCATACCGTAAGTAGCACCCTTTGGTACTGGCTTCTTGCGACCTCCACGGCGAACACGGACACGGTAGATAACATATCCTTGCTTGGCCTTGTAACCGAGACGGCGAGCCTTGTCTGGGCGAGATGGGCGGGAAGCACGGTGGATAACGTTCAATTGTCGAAGCTATATTTTGCACTCTCAGCTAATGTTCAACGAGTGTATAGCAGAGACATCAAGGGATGTCCACGTCCACAATATTCCAACTCGTCTCGAGACCATTTCGAAGTATTGTTTCGGTGTGTCGCTGCCGCGGCAGAAAAAGAATCGATTTTTATCTTACCTCCCAGCATCGAACACGGAGAAGGAAGCGCAGGACATCGGACTGCTTCTTCTTCTGGAGTTCCTCCACGTATTTAAGAGCTCCCATCTAGGCACTGTTAGCATTCATCAGCAGGATTGCGCATGTTGACTGACCTTGATTGAGAGATTTGGTGTCGGTTTGTCGTTGGTCGTTGGTCGTTGTCAAAAGTTCGAGGAGACTCATTTGCAAAATTACCGTCAGTGTGCGCGAAAAGCACGGACCATCCCCTGGTCGAAAAAGCGGCGTTGAATAGCCCGTTCCCTACTAAAAGGCCACTGATTTAAATAAATATTCAGGGAATAATCACAGACTTAGACTTCATATGCGAGCTTTGATACAAGAATTAAAGCTCCCCATGCCAACAGCAGATCATATCTACTCCTAAAGTTATCTTCAACAGTTGTTGATTGCGATTGCCGCTTTCTGGTATGGCCAAGCATCACGTGGCGTCAGCATTTCCTCTTGTCATACAATCCCCCGCTCCCAGTGGATATAAAAGCGGCAGTAAATCGTACCTACCTGCCTAACCATTGTTCCAACTATCTTGGGCAATTCCAGGTAATTACCCTAGATGATTAAGATAATTTAAACTGTTACCCTAGATAGTTGGAGCAATCAACTTTAATTATCCTACAGAGTTAGAATAACGAGCTAGGGAGGCAGGTACGAACCTCTATTTACTGCCGCATTTTCTGTCCACCGGGAGCCCGGGTCACTATCCTTGAATTATATTACTAGAGAGGTCTAAATCTACCAAATATTCCATATAAACCTTTCTTAAAATCAACGTCACCCTTCATTACCCTTCCTCACCAAACAAGAAAGAAAAAAGGGATATCAAAACTTCCGAATTGGTAGTTTATCGCAACTTTTGGCCCCCAGACTCGGTGTCTGGCTTATCTGCTCGAGTTCGAGTTACACAAGGAATCGCCACTCCACCAAACTTTCAAACCTCAAATAACGTGGAAACAGAAGGAAAATATAAGTTGTTGTGGAGGAATATGATGCGGAGGATGGTGGTTATTTTTATGGTGAGTATGAAGTTAGCATAATTACTGCCAATTGTCTTATATACAGCGAGGTATATTACTCAACATATATGCGTGATTTGTTATAAGTGAGTTTTGGTATTATTTTATAATGTAATAACGTAGGGTTTATTCCAGTTCCAATTCCAATCCAATTTTTAATCGAAATAATTGAATCCATAACCTCCTACTTTTAATAATATTACTCACTTCAAACAACACCACATATAAGCCGACGAGTAACTAAAACAGCATTGCAGAGACCACCTCTTTATCGTAGCACGAGAACAACATGATCAATGGTCATCTTCTCGATAGGTAATTTAGCCACATGGCGATGCAGAATGGACAACTTCATGTTAAAGCTCCTTGTGTTTTCAAAACCGACGCAAAGTCCACAGAAGCTAGCTATTTTACATGAACATCAACGTCATTTCGTAATCCTACAATGGACTAACAGCAAACAGCAACAGCAAATTTCCAGGCTTTTATCACAACCTCTTCAACAACAATCTGCAAACATGTTGAAGTACTCCACAAGAACACACCCCAGAATAAACAAGAAATCTGATCAAGGCACCTTCAAGGATCAAATAACCTTCCAATTCGAGAAGCGGCACCCAAATCGAAAGCCTTCGAGATTTTTCGCATGCCTTTATCTTGTCTTCTCGCAATTCTACCCCAACCGACATACGCCTGACCCAGACCCTCGTAAATAACTTCCACAGCAGGGGCACTCTCCTTCTCGATGGGGAATTCTTCAACTTTGTTTTGAACCATGAGGCTTTTGTATCTCTCCAAGCCGACTACCTGTCCAATCTTCAAAAGCTTTTCTCCCTTGCTATCTTCTTTGTCCCATGAGTTCTGCATGGGTGCTTCAAGGGTAGTCGACAGCTTGGCATCTTCTTCAAACCGCGAGAGCATCATCTTTGCCTCCCGCATGCTTTTCTGGCTCTCTTCATATCTTGTGGAGAAGTGTTGATTGGTTGCTTGAGGTGCGTTGAGTTCTTGGGCTGGCGGGTCACTGGGTCGAGAAGAGACGAATGCTTCAGCAAAGTCATCGGCAAAGGTTTCACCAAGTTTGGTGCTACGAAAGAATAAGCTGTAGATACTTTAAGGGGGACTTCGATAGCATACTTTTCCTCACTCAAATCTTGAAGCTTTTGCTTGAGGTGTTCGTCATCGTCTTTCAGTTGCTGGTTGAACTTGTCGAAATATGGAGCTAAAGCCTTCGCAGCAAGCTTCTTCTTCTTGCTCTCGTAATGAACAAGCGCGAGGAACTGGCTAGAAAGAGAATATCAGTAGTGCGCAGAGATAATGAGGCAATGGAATAACCCTTGGATGCTTTGACACGTACTGCGACTCTGCCCTTCCTTCATCTTCTTCGTACTCGTCTGCCATATGGACGCGCGCGGGCTCAGACTTTCGACTCTTGCTCCTCTTGGACTGGCGGACTACAGGCGCATTCTCATCGGGCGACACGAACATGCCCTCGCTCTCATTGCTCGATTCACGCGGACCACCTCTTTCCTTGCCTTTTCTTTGCGCTGGTGGTGATGCTTTTCGCTGCTTCGATTTTCCAGATGGCCCGGCGGCTTCTTGGCGTTAGTAAATAGTGCCGCGAATTAGGAGCTCCAGAACCCATTGACGAAGATGGACACGTACCTTCCGACTTGTGTTTAGCTGCTGATCTTGTCATGTTGGCGTGGATGTGTAGTATGTTGCGCGCTTGAAAGTTTGGAAGTCGCGCGAAGGAAATGCCAACACCTTACGTGGATGGTGACAAGGCGCCGGCTCGAATAATGCGTGTAGGTCCCCGTGATTGCTATACTTGATTGAAAAATATACTTCTAGTCGAACTTCCGACTTCAATGGATGATGTTGGTGAGGCGGAGGAATTTCGTAAGGTCCGAAGTGCTCGTTCCTAAGGAAGTCAACCCAAACGGGAAGGGACGAGGGAGTCGCGACTGCCACAAGTAGTCAAACTTAAATCTTCAACGTCTACTCTGCACCACCCACAATCATGAAATTGATCATAACTCATGTATAAACCGATATGATTATATAGCATCATCATTCCAAAAAAGGGAAGTAGAAAAAAAAAGGGGGGTATGCGCAAGAGCTCAACATCTGCATCCTATTCCACCCACAACCTCTCCTTGAAAAGTTAGAAAAGGCCTAATATACCAACCCATTTAAAATCCTTATCCCAGAGTTTCCCCAAAAATTGCTTTCCCAGATTCCCCAAATCTATAATCCCAACATCCCAGATCCCCAACAAAATAGAAAGAGAACTGCAGTCAAAAAATTCCCACCTATTTTTGAAACCACGGGAATTTCTTTTTGGTAAAGTCCACAGAGCCCGAGGTACTTTCCAGCGTTAAACTACGTTGATATATCGCCTACCTCAACGTTAGCTATTGGTAGGCAAGATGGTAGAAGGGAGTATATACCTCATCATCAACTGGCATTTTACAATCCAGTATCATGCCTCTCGCATCGTCATTTTTACTTAGGTTTGGATATGGCAAAACTTGACTTTTCATAATAGGAAGAATAACTTCCGATAGAACCTCGAATTTCTTCCAATTAATTCGCTCTCCATTGGCACCAACGAAAGTTCGGCTCCCTTCCTCAGCAGAGACGAGATCTCGTCGGGTCAAGGGTATAAATGGGATACGCGGTACTGGGGAGTTTTCCCATGCTAAACGATACGCAAAATGACTCTTTTGACTTCCCATCAAGAGAACTAGTCTTGCAAAACGTTTCTGGACATCTGCTGGAACAAGTGCCCGAGTTTGAGCAAGACGGTGGATAGCAGTTCCATTAATCCCAGCCAGAACGGCAGCAAGACCATTATAGTTATTGAGCTGCCGTAGCTTCAGAGCAACAGTCATAAACTTCTCCAGCATCTGTGCACGATGTTTGGCTTTATCTCGAATAAGGATCATATTCGCAACCCAATGTGCAATATGATTGAAATGACTGATCATCCTGTTGACGTTTGCAAGACTTTTGCACTTCTCCTTCTGTTCTAATGGGAGACTGACGTGTCGAACAAGGTCTCGAAGCCGAATTGAGGAAAACATGACCCAATCGATTCGTGTCATCTCGTCCGCTATATCATCTTCTGAAATGTCCATAAAAATACGATATCGAAATTTGGTGAGGGGAAGATTGGATTTTGGAAGCATCCTGGCTGCCTCTTTCTCATAGTCCTCCACGGTGTGGAAGGATGTGACCAATGAATGGGCGAGCGAATCTGGCCGTCCGGAGTAAGTTGAACCAGCTTTAGACTCAAATTGATCCAATTCCGCATCCTCGTCGTCGTCAACGTGTAATTTTTGAACGTCTTCTTCCAGATCGCTCTTGGAATCTGGTTTTACCCGCGCCGCTGGAGACCCAGAAACAGACTCAGCAATGCTTCCGCTCTCACTCTCCACATCTGCATCGGTCCGAGCCCATCCGGTGTCATCGTCCTCAACAACCCGGGACTGAAGTTGCATTCGCATGTCTTGAGCTGCAGCTGCAAATACAGGTTCACCGGATAGATGACTTATAAATCTATCAAGATTTCGACTTGTTGAGGGACTGGCAAAATCTCCTGGGTAGGTTGAGACCCATTTGGCGATTACGGTTATAATCCGAAGCTGGGTTGCGGTTCGGGTAAGATAATGTGTATTTTTGTCGTTCGCAATAGCTTCTAAGCGGGCCAATATTGCTGTAAATAGCTCCCCAGGAGCGGCAAACTTTCTATATAAACAGAGGAAAATGTCGGAAAAGTTGTAATCCGACCTGGACATATTCTGGCCCAATAGTCGATCAACCAGTTCATTAAAAGTAACTCCGGAAACCTTTGCCGGTTTATCAAAAAAGGTGTCGTCATTTCGTTGTAGTATAGGAGTATCATCAGAGTAACGGTACGAGGAATCTACATCAGATTCCTCCATTTCTAGATAATTATTATCAATGGTTTGGCCTGGCGAAGGGAGTGGCGAGCGAGATTTCGAGCCTGTTAGTAGTTTGCTGCTCGAGTCGCCACTTTGGAAGCTGTCATACCGGAAGGCAGGGTGTGATGATAACGGCGGAGCTGAGTGCGGATCCGGGATTTTAAATTGATGGTGCAAGTTGGATCGCGACGAGGGAGGCTGTCTGGAAGACACAGGAGGTGGTGATGGAAAACCACGAAGAAGTGAGTATTCGCTACTGCTGCGGCTGTGTCTGGATTGCTGAGTCAAGGGTGTTTCAAGATGCTGGTGATGTGATGAAGTACTCGTAGCGCGGGCTCTGGTTCCTGTTCCGGTCCCGGAAACATCTGCCGCTGTGTCAGAACTAACAGCATATGTGGAATTTTAGACTTTTCTCTAGAACAGGTTGACAGCTGCGAAGGCAAACCAAGAAATAATTGTGTATATGGGACGACTGGGGTGGAACTTTGCACACCGCTGTAGTGGGAAATCAAGAACGGGGTTTTACGAAAAAAACTACCCAAAGAGGAAGATGGATGGCGTGGCCCACGCAAACTAAACTGACCATTTCTTTTTGCCATGATGGCTCTTAGCATCGAGGCTAGACACAGCCTTGCACTTTCAGGTACATTCGCCGCCGATTTTAGAGCCTCGACGCAAGAGAGACATGCAGATTCCATGCTCTCCACATCTATCTGCCGTGTGTTTTCCGGGTTGTCACATTTGCAGGAGACCAGGATGGTGGGCATGGCAGAATTCACAAGTCCATCTGGAGGGCTGGTTAGCTGTGTGGTCTGCAACTAATTCATGGACTTCCAAGAAACCGTACTCAGAGCTTGGGGAAGAGCTGCGATGCTGTCTCGGTTCATGACATCGTAGAGCAGCAGAGCACCATCCATCCGGGGAACAATATGCCCATTTATCTGCTTGGGCCATTCTATTCGGCGATCCTGGGCGATGTCGAAGCTTTCCAGCTCTAATTCGACAAGACTTACCGTGTAGACGATATTGTCTACCGACATTCGAAGACTCGAAGTAATCGAATTTGGCAACGAACGTAGCCCCAGCGCGCCCTGTATGAATGTACTCTTTCCAACACCTCCACTTCCAATTACTGCTATGTTGATGTCGGCCATCCCGCTTCGCGACTGAGGCTATATTGGAGATTCGCATTAGTCTAAAGCCCAATTCCACTAGCGGACAAACGAGGAAAGGGGACGACACACCGGAATCATGGCCGAATTATTTAGGGAGCGAGTGGGATCCGCATTCTCTAATTTCCCCGGGGAATTGGGTTGGGTTGCGGACCTTAACTCCTTCGAGAGCGACACAGATTGCGGGGTCTGGAATTGCTTGAAGAAGGGGTCGTCTTGGATGGAGGCTACACTCCCACGGTGCTCTCGCTGGCTCTCACCAGGCTGTAGCATCGATTGTGGCGTCGAGGTCGAGGCAGATCGTGAATTTAGAGTGCGCGGTGTTGTGTTCGAGCTGGAACTCGAGGGCGAGGGCTTTGAACGGTCTCCACGCCGGGCGGAGTGAAGAATACCCACTGTATCCATTCTTGAGAGGGAGTCCATGTGTCCACTGGTTTGGGTTTCCAGGCTGTCTGGGTGCTGAACCACGGGAGCCTTCAGGTTCTCGGGAGCTTACAGTCGCCACGATTCATGGTCGAGGGAGCCGGAGTTTCTTTTCGGGGATCAGTAATTATAATTCTCGCAACCGTGATTATGGTGTTGCTGGAGGAAAACCAAAGGTCGACGACATCTTGGAAAGGACAGAACAGTGTTGTAGTACCGGGCAGGAGGGATTTCCGATCCATTCGCGGGGCATTTTAAGAGCAGGGGATCTTCACCAATGAGGGGTTGAGTCGCTCTCACGCGCTTCAGACTGATCCAATTGTAAGAGTGCCGCCATTATTTTGATGGGATGCGTCAACCCATACAATCCCTTCTATAACAGTGTTCGATAAAGAAACTTTTTTAAGAAAACAAAACACATCAAGTCCAATCCAATCCAATCAAGACCCTGAAATGCGAAGAATTAGACGCATCATTTGACAAAATCAACTGACGACAACGACCCTACTTATTGTTTCTCGAATCAACTCCACAATTTTCTCTAGCCAGTACTAATGCAGGGTTAAAAACAAACATTTTCTGTCTTACACGTGGCAGTTAGCGTTGCTTTGGTTTGCATCAAACTAGCTGAGCCGAGCAGTCGATAGTGCGGATTGCTTAAGAACACAAAGTCTTATTTATAGATTGACAGAAAGGAGGGATCTACTTGAACCCAACTTTAGAAGAAAAAGTTCCAGATGGTATTTCCTTCCGGAATCGCCTTATATATCAGTCTAATAAGCTAAAATCGTAGTTGGTAATTAAAGGAAACAGTAAGCAGCTCTTGTTGTTTTGGAATTGAGAAATTGATAAATTACTACTTTTTCGAGACTTAAAGAAGCACTATCATCTTTATATCAAAAGTTTTCATGATCGTTTAGAGCAACGGCATCTTTTTTACTACGACTTTCAGTGTCCGTCGTGAATCTGGGTTTCGTTGAAACAAGTCTAAATTGGCAATGGGCATTGAGAGCGGCAGTAAACACATCAGTTCACAACTGTCTTGCTTACGTAGTCCTCGGTGTTCTAGCCTTTTAGTGTAATTCGAATTGACTAACTCGGAATATTGTCCAAGGTGTTTTAGAATCAAGTTCACAGTCCTTGGCAATCGCAGCTGGAAAAACGAAGTATACTGCCGCTTTCAATGTCTACCGAGTTCTCTACTTTGACGAGATGATATAATAATAAAGAGAAAATGTAAAATACCACATAAAGCCAGTCGATACACCCTATTCCTACCCCAAAACCAATGCGCTTTCTCTATCTCCGTAACATTATAGTCCCTGTTGAACACAAAAGACCAAAATACCAACCATATAAAATCTCGATCACACCTCCAAAAAGAAACCTGCATCATGACATCAAAAAAACAGATCCGCATCTAGAACTTCAGCATCCTCGGAAAAATGCCAGGGAAACCTGTCAAACAGAAACACAATCCTGATTTACCCGGCGGGGAATCCTTTTAGCCTCAACAAAGTCGGACACTTGTAATACACTGTGTATCCCCAACAAAAACGAACAGAGAGGCAAGCAATAGAAAAGGAGAAAACAGCAATTTTCCAAGGGAAGCTTAACAGGACTACCATTATAGCTCTCCGGAACCCCGAAGGTAAAGCAATCAGCACATCACTACACCACCGCGCAAGTCCTTTACTTTCCAGCCTGAAATATGGATCGCAGAGTCGCGGACGAGTACACGCGTACATAATAATAGGAAATATATCGATTCACGTTTCGAGTCCAAATGCCACAAATCCTCGGGGCGTACAAAGCCCAAAACTGGAAAAAACGATACAGGTACCGGTGATCGTGATACAATCCCGTTTGAACGGCGCACTAGCACCGAATCTTGTAACCAAAAATCGAATCTTAAGAATAGCCGTTAAAGAGAGGCCTCACAGAAACAGGAATGAAGGAACGAAGTACACTGTAACTCCAAAAATCCAAGATCGTGGCAACCGCTCTCCAGTGCTGAAACCGGGAAAAAGAGAGCGATAAGGAAGCAGAAAGGACGAGAAGATGCTGTTTCGAACCACTTGTACCGTTTTCAACCGTTGTTCGCAAACTTCTCCGAACTTCGATTGATACACGGCCTGGTACGTGGTGTAGGTGGTGCTTCGCCACTAAGGTACCTAGCCCAGCACCACGAGGTCTCGTGAGCATCGAGGAAATACACCACCAACATCACCACCAGGAAAAACAACAACAAACCAAAAAAATCCGAGCGCAAGCTGAAGTAGAAGTCAACATTGACCCAAAAATGCTCAAGCAAAGCTGCACATTCCAATAAGTCTCCCCTCCACATTAAGACCGAGGGATTGGAAGAGTGAGCGTGTATGTGTGTGTG
>LLCD01000720.1:0-15367 GCA_001414355.1 Hymenoscyphus salicellus
AAGGGGGGGGGATGGTGACAGGGATGGTGTAGGCGCGTCTTGTTCTATGGGGGGAGGGCGGGGTGGTTGTCAACATGTCATTTGGTATGCTCATTCTTTTGTACACCCCGCAGGGGCGATGGGTATCTGGTCATATACTCTACTAATCTTGGCTTGTTCTCTGCGTCTGCAAACTTGCGAGCTGAGGGTCTTTTAAACTTGGGATGAGGATATTTTGGTTTTCAGTGGGCTATGGGCTTGAAAATTCTTGTGGGGACTGAGGGACTGAGGGACTGTAGGACCCTTGATTCTTTCTTGGGTATGTTTTACTTTGTGCTTTGGGGTTGAGTATATAGTTGAGAACCTTGGGTTAATACTATGGTATCTTGGATGTGGTGAAACGTTGGAGGTTGGGGTTTTGATGATGTGGTATGTCAATAGGTCCGGGGGAACATGATAGACCCTTCTCGGTTTGGAATGAGAGCTGATGGCGGTTGCCGACTTTGTTATGGTACTCGAGGATTAATCGCTCACCAGCTAAATGGAGTCACTCGGGTAAATCATATGTACTGAAAAGTATAAATATCGTAATTGGAATAATACCGTGGAGGTTCAAGCTTGCTAAACCACGGCGCCAAAAGGCATCATCCTCTGGGTTTGGAGGATTTCAGGAGAGGTTCGAGCACAGTTCTTGAGATAAGCTCTATTACCGGACAGGACATGTAGGCATTAAGACTGTTATGGGGGAGAGATGTGGTTCTTAGCGTGGGGTTTGGCCTCGAAATTTTTGTTGCTGTCGATCCGTGAGCTTTCGTCCGTTTGGGAATTTGCAATGGTTTCAATCGAAAGGGGCGAAAGGTGATGGAGGGGGAGCGAAGCTTCCTTCGTACTTGGAGAACTTGACGAATTGCTGATTTTCAAATCAAAAGAACGGTCCGCTCACCTCAATGCTCAAAATGCAAAGAGACAGCCTCTGGAGCTGCCTTAAATGTATTTCATGCCATTAATATCATATCCAGGCGCTCCCTATCGTACCTTTCTTACTCTACCTTGATGCTTTTGAACTTCTCACAAGCATCGACCAATGCCTCCTCAATACCCTTTTCATGAGCACTATGTCCACAATCACCGATAATCTTGTACTCTACCTTCTCATTCGATGCTCCTCCCAAGGATTGATACAAGTCCCAACTCGTCTTCGCAGGACAAACCATATCATACCGTCCTTGAACGATGAAAATAGGGAGGTGAGCAATTTTGGGAGCGTCGGTAATGAGCTGTCCGTCCTCCATCCAACCACCATTGACGAAGAAATGACATTCAATACGTGCGAATGCCAATGCCCTGTGCTATATCAGCAACCAAACACCTGAAAAGTATGAGGTCGACAAACCATTTCGGATCCTCACTCCTCTTAATATACTCCGCATCAACAATCAACTTACTAGTCGAATTCTCCCACGTACTCCAAGCCCCCGCACTACTCCTCGTTAGCACCCCATCAACCCTCCCCCATCCAAACCCAGGAAGCAAAAGAACTCACCACTTCAACTTCTCCCCCTCATCCTCCCCCGTCAACCTCCTATAATAAGCTCCCATCATATCCCCCCTCTCCCCCTCGGGAATAACCGCCTTATAAGCCTCATAATAATCCGGATACAGCATATCCGCTCCCTTCTGATAAAACCATAGCAGCTCCTCCTTCCTCAACGTAAATATGCCCCTCAAAATCAAACCCAAGCATTTATCAGGATGTTTCTGCGAATATGCCAGGGAAAGGGTAGAGCCCCAGGAGCCACCGAAGACTATCCATTTTGAGATTCCAAGGTGTTTACGGAGGGCTTCGATGTCGGATACTAAGTCCCAAGTTGTGTTATTTTCGAGGGAGGCATGCGGGGTGGAGCGACCGGAACCCCGTTGTTCGAAGAGGATTGAGCGGTAGTGGGAGGGATCGAAATATTGTCTGGTTTTGGAGGGTTAGCATTTAAGGTGGTGATTGGGGGACTGGGGGATTGGGCACCTGTCAGTATCGTCGATTCCTCCTCCCGGCCCCCCGTGAAGATAGACGATCGGGACTCCAGTTGGGTTTCCACAGTCCTCGTAGTAGATT
Organism: Hymenoscyphus salicellus; assembly: GCA_001414355.1. Classification (NCBI taxonomy): domain Eukaryota; kingdom Fungi; phylum Ascomycota; class Leotiomycetes; order Helotiales; family Helotiaceae; genus Hymenoscyphus; species Hymenoscyphus salicellus. The sequence continues at coordinate 2,090 of LLCD01000720.1, forward strand.
GAATGGACATCTGAGACTTTGAGGTGGTCTGATTTGTTTGGTGCGAATGCTGGGTAGATTGGCGCCATTTTGATCGTGGTCGACGAGGGGGAGGAGAGCTCTGGATGTGGGGTAATGAGGGGTCGTGGTTCGGGGAATTCGTCTTTCGACCTTCGGTAGGTCGGGTGCCAGCAGTTCTGATAGGCAGAAAGTTAATATCCTTGAAAGCAAGATTAGAGGGACTGCTGGAAGGTGCTGATGTCGTTCTCGTGTGTTATGTAGAGGAGATGTTACGGGTGTACAGAAGCTTGGGGGATGTGAAGTACGGAGGTTGATCGGGTAAATAGAGGTCTGTACCTGCTCCCTAGCTCGTGGTTTTAAAACTTTAGGATAATTAAAGTTCTAACTATCTATTCCAAATTGTTCTAGTTATATAGAGCAATTATTCCAGAGACTTTGAATAATGAGCATGTAGTCTTACGATTTGTTGCCGCTTTTACTGTCCTCCCCTGCATGCTATTTCAGTGTGTAATACTGGGCAGCGACACCCTCAACCTCTTCAACAAAGTATAGCACAACACAGCACCATTGGAAAAATTCACAAAAAATGCCATTCAAAGTAGAAAGACCAGATCTTCAACTAAGTTGTAACGATCTGTTGTATAAAGGCGTTGTTGTTGAGATATATGGGTGAAAAGTTGGTAGTAATGTCGTCCAACAGTCTATCGGCGGGATGCGATGTGCAACAAAAGAAGGGGAAAGTCTGAAAGTGGTTTAGCGTTGAAAGCTAGTGTCGCTAGCTTGTAGTGGATAGAGAAAGCGGCTGGAGATATCTCCCCTGCTTTGAACAATGAAACTTGATTGTGCTAAGCGTCCAGGATAATACTTTTGATTATCTGAATTTTTACTATGCATTACCCAAGAAAGCTAGAACAACGGCTAAGTAGGCAGGTCCGATTTACTGCCCTTTTACTATCCACCATAGGATATCTTGACCCTTCTCTTTGAAGGAAGATGCCCCTTTAAGAAAATAAGAAGAGATAGTAGTCACTCGCCAACAATATTACTCCAACTCAAACCTCAACTAGAGAAACAGCTTATAAATTTCCAGCTATAAAGTCTCAAGAGAGCACAGCTCTACATATACCTCTACTGTATCTCCATCAATCCCCAATCCTGAATCCCCATTCCCATTTTCCCATCCAAATTCCAGCCTAAAATATATACAAACAGAATCGAACATAACCTCTTAACCCCGTCTCGCCGAATCACCACCACGAGAGTACCCTCAATTCGAGTTCAACTCTATCTCGTAATCCATCTCCCACCCCTCTTAACCTTCTTACACTCCCCAAATCCAGGTTGACACCCCGTCCCACAATGATCCTTAGTCCTTCCACACCACCCAGCAGCAGAACAACAAGAACCGAATAGGTCCTTAATCTCGCCTTCACACTTTCCTTTTCCTTCCCCGCAAAGAGCCACTATATCAGTCTCAGGATAATCATCCGGTGTAGAAGTAGGAGTCGAAGTAGCAGCTGGTACAGCAGAACTAGAAGTCTGGGGAGTAGTTAGCATAGGAAAGACAGGTTTCGCAGAAGCAGAAGCAGAATTTGGATCCGTCCAACCCGTAGGTGGAGGTTGACCGACTAGGTACGTAGAGAGAGTTGTCGAGACGAATATCGTGTTTGTTGCTGTTGAGCTGGGGATGACAATTGTTGATTGTGAGATTGTGGTGTAAACCACTGATGGTAGAGCTGAGATAGAGCCCACGGGTTGGAATGCCTTGTAGGCTCGCAATTCCAATTTCGGATGCGTAGAAGCAGAAGAAGCAGCAAAAGACACGCGAGAAGGAGGGTTGCTTACGGGTGCATATTGAGGAACAGCTTCAACTGATGGGCTTGCAGAGACAGACGAGGAAGAAGAAGAAGAAGAAGAAGTTCCTTCGTTGACAGCAACAGGTATCACCACTGCCTTCGCCGCAACAGGCGTGAGTTTCTTCCCGACATTTGGTGGTCCAGAGAAAGAACTTGCGTCACAAGCATCTCGGATCCCCTGGCACTTTGCCTCCCAAATTTTGCAGTTCGCCGAACCAGTTGGAGGAGCTGTGGAATAACAAGTGTTGGCCTGTTTCCAACAGGCTTCGGCAGCGGTATTGCAACCAGCTTCCGATGCGTAACTTGATACTTCTGTCCCAACCCAATTTGCATTCACAAGTAACGCATTTGCAGGTTGGAGTCCCTCGGTTTGTTGAGTCACAGCTGTGACTTGCTTGCTGGCACTAACACCTGGTTGATACGCCGCTGGACCAGGGGTAGTGTATGGAAATTTGGGTGTATAGATGCTGAACAATACTGAAGGTTCCTTGATAGTAACATATCCAGGAATAGAAACCGTATCCTTAGGAAGTGTCGTTGCCGTTGACTGCAAAAAGATCTGCGCACACCCAACATAGAACTGCGGATTCGCAGGTGTCTTATCCGCCTCCTGAAGCGCAAGTAACTCGGATCTCACAAGGTAATTCCCACCCGCAAGATCATCAGGAACTTTCACAGAAAGTAATCCCCCATTGGCAATAACCTTCTCGGTACACCACTTGCCAGCCGCGGAATCATATCCCTCGTCCCAAATTTTGAACCATCCATCACCACTGGCCTTGTCGCTGATAGCCGAAGCGGTGTTCTTCATGTAGACAGCGCAAGGTCCCTTGTGACTCGCGTCCAAAGCTCCGGGCTTCTCGCCATCCGCAAAGAGACGGTATTCAAAGCTCAATTTTGCATTTCGTTGAGCTGAACAGACGAGGGAGACTCCGATGGTACCGTCGACTCCACATGCCATATCCGTACTCGCAAGGTCGGCGATGGGATCTGTTGCCTTTTGAGGGTTGGTGGGCATTCGAACACATGTTCCATCGCCTTGATTTTGATCGTTGATGTAAAGGGTGGTGAAGACCGTGTGGGCTGCGATTGGTTGGACCGCTGCCAGAGCGTAAACGAGTGTTGAGAAGTGCATCGTCGTTTATTTTAACGTGATCGTAAGTAAGAGTTCTAGACTTTCTTTGCTCTTTATTGAGAATGAATGATAGAGAGGGAGTGTCTAGGATGGAGAATCTATCTCGAAATTTGTAAAGGAGTGTGGATGAATAGAAACAAAAATGAATGACTGTTGGTTAAGGACTTATTAACAAATGAATGTAGTTAATGGTCGACTCAAGAGCAAAGGCTGGGAATAGCACAATAGAAAGGATGAAGGAAAAAAGATTCGAGTCAAAGACAGCGAGCGGGGAAGCCCGCCCGTCTTTATCAGCGTTGGCTATTTGCCATTGTCAACCTTCGCCACCAATTGTGACTGGGCGACAATAGCGCCAACGATTGAAATGAATCGAATCTTAACGAACCGCATAATGAGTGGAACTAACGAACTATTGACTCTTCCCGAGGGGCTGATAGAAAAATTTGGAACGGCAGGCAAGCACAGAACTTTTACACAGACTGCTGTGGCCCCCAAAAAATACTGGGTAAATTCCCGCAAGAGACAAACAAGTTTCAAGTTCTAATAGCTTAAAACAACGAGCCAATGAATCGCCTCAGGATGCCTATGTTGTGCAGACTGATGAGATTCCCTGCCGCTGATGTTCCCTGCGAGACGAGCTACGCCAATCGCAGTGTAAGACTTGTACGTATAAGATGCAGTGTGAAGGAATTAGTTTCCAGGAGGAACACAAACTCATTTACAAAAACTGGGGAAAAGATGAAACAACCGCCAAGCAGAGCCTAGAGAACGGCTCATCCCATCTTCGAAGTTCGCGATGAATAATGGGAACCTGACAGTGTCCGCAGACCCAACATTTTCCAACTTCGGCACCTCGGGGGCATTTCCGGGGATACAACATGCCTGCAGACAACCTTCAAGAAATTAAAAAGATGGCGACACATAGAAAGTACTCAGGTAGGGAAGCTGAAATGGAGAAATAGACTTTCATTAAAGTACCAACGAAAACCATAAAATTACTCGTCGTAACCCCTCATCTCCTCACCCTCACTTCTTCGCCATCGCCAGCGCATACTTGACGGCAGGGACTTCCTCATCCTCCCTCAAGATCGGAGGCTCGGGACCCACAGGCGTGATGCTGAAAGGATTGATCTAAAAGAGTAACACCAACAATTAATATCCCCATTCGCCGCATCAGCCTCAATTGACGAAGGAATGACAAACTTACTTGTGTGTGGCTTTTCGTGTAGTGACACTTAATATGAGTGAACTCTGTCGTGTCCTTAAAAGCAGCATTGTTCCTGTTTTTGTTAGATGAGACTTGGGAGGTGAGTCGCAATAACTTACCAGTATAGGTTCCGAAGCCATTTGTGAATGTATGGATACCCAGAGCGGATGTCGCGAATGTTGGTTTTGAAGTGCTGTACGTATACACAATCGAATCGAATGATGGTGGTGAAGAGACGAACACTGCAGATGATGAATTAGCACCTCATTTCTCGTCCGAACTCCCCGAGCTCCCAACTGACACTCGAGAGGAAAATAGGATGCATCTTCAAATTTCTGGTATAATCTAGTATTACCCAGATATCTGGGATAATCAAACACGATTGTTCCAGAGGATCTAGGTCAATACTGAAAACTCGAGGCCACTCCTTTCCCAACTCACTGACCTCGTGCCGCCATAGCATGGAACAGAGAATTTGGGCCGAGACTGGAGGAAAAATTTGTCTCTCTTCCTTGAAAGATGAACGAGGAAACAAGGCTTCCTGTCTCAATTCCCAAACTCCACCCTCCCCTACCACTCACTTGATCAAGAATATAACGAAAGAAAAGGAAGTACTCACTCAGCCTCCGTAATATTCTCCCCAAAATAAAAAGGACCCTTTCCGCTCATCCCCTCTAAATGCTTCTCAACCTATTTCTTGTTAGCTCCTTCTCATTCCCAACATTGCACAAGAGCCCCCATCCAAGACATGAAGAAAGCAAAGTCCAATCCTCCAAATCCACCTTAAAAAACAAACCCACTCTCCCTAAACAAGGAAAGAACAAACTAACCCTATCCAAACTCCCAAAAAGGGTCTTAACAGCTTTGGTATAAGCCTCCTCAGTAGTAGCAAACCCCGATTTATAAACGCCATTATTGATATCGTTATAGATCCAGTCATTCGCTTCGTCGATATCCTTTTCGAGTTCTTGAGGGAGGAGCTTTACGTCGCGGTATTTCGGTTCGATGATATCGTCGAACTAAGAGTTTCTCTTGTCAGTTATATCGATCCACGCTGGGAAGGGTTCGGTCGTTCCTAGAGATTGTGCGAGCCATTCTTGCGCGATTATCCAAGTAAGGCAGGAGAATCAGGAAACTACATTCCTGATACTCCAAACCATCCGGGACAACACCATCAATCATCCAAACCCTTTCGCACAAACCCCCTTCCCCCTCTTCTCCTCCCCTCCCCCCAAACTTTTAAAAAAAACAAGAACTCACCTCCTCATAAAACATCCTAATAATCTCCGAACTCTCATTACTAACAATCCGTCCCGTCTTCTTATCAAATAAAGTCGGCACCGTAAAGCGTCCCTTATACTCCGAATCCACCGAAAAATACACATCCCTAATATGCGTAAAGCCCTCATGTCCCTCCAACGGATCCTTCGTCACGTTCTCTCCGGGAGAATCTTTGTCTTCGGGGGTTGCAAAACGCCAACCGCGCTCTTGCATGTGCCAGTGGACGGAGGTATAGGGGATGATGGATTCGAGGCCTTTCAGCTTTCGAACGATGAGGGTTCGATGCGCCCAGGGGCATGCGTAGGATACCTGGAGGGAGAGAGTTAGCTTTGAGGTTGTGCGAAAGGGCGAGGGATGGGGGTCTGAGAGATAGGTAGGCACAACTGAGATCAATTGTCCAATTCAAACCCCCCTCCTACAAAACAAGTAAACAGCGAACAGTACTTACGAATAAATGATACCTCCCCTCCTCAGGAGGGAACTCCCCTCCTTTTTTAATGAAATTCCGAAACTGACTCTGTCCCCTCTTAAATTCGCCCGATTTATCCCCAGGCGCTACCCAATTCGTGATCTTCTCTGCGTTTCCCGTTGCCATGTGTGCGTATCGTCTCAAGCTTATTCTACTCAATCCAACTCTACTCAATGCTGTTGTCGTAGTAATTCGAACAAATCTGCGAGGAAGAAGAAGCATAGAATTCGTCAAGAAGAAAGGGAAGAAGAGGCGTAAAGTAGGGTATTAAAACAAAAGAGCAGGAACAATCAAGTGTTGTACTAGGCGGGGTAATCAACCAGCTGCTTTGTGAGGCTTTCAAATTCATGACAACACCATTGGCTTCAACAGGGGTAGCTGAGTCCCGCCACCCAATCAAGCTCCCCAACCTGCGAGGCTACGAAAAGCATCATGCGGGGTCGTTAGTAATCTTTGAAATCCATCCGGAATCAGACAATGCATTCAGCCAATAAGCCACCGATGGCAATAGTACCCGAAAAGTTTTGGTGGCAATATGTCTCCGTAAGATTCTGTCAAAAACCTGTCAGCAGTGCGATAAATGGTTTTTGATTCGGGCTATCTTGTCGACCTGAATTGACAGAAATGTCCTGTACCGGAGCGAGGAGATTCCAGCCTGAGTTGAGTACAGGTAAAGTTCAAACACATCCCCAAATGAAGGAAAACAACTTGTTTTCTATCAGGAATGGTGATGAAAAGAGAGTGAGTGAGTGAAAGCATGGAAAATTTCTGGACTTGGAGAGATGAGCTGGATAGTGAGGGATAAGCTATTATAACTGCAGAGAGATAAGCTAGATCTAGAGGGCTAAGCTATTAAAAATTTTGAGGGATAAGCTGCAGTGTAAGAGATAAGCTGAATGTCGTTGACGGGTAAGCCATCAAAACTTTATCAAGTAAACTAGTAAGCATCTCTTCCCTTCTCCCGATATCTGTTTTCATGGGTGTACTGTGCTGTATGTTCGAGCACCGGTGGCGGAAGAAGTAGCAAGTCACGAAACTAGTAATCATACACTCAAATAATAAAAGATGCATTCTCATTCTATTTTGCAAACGTCGCTCGCTCCCCTCAAACAAATAGAGAGAGGGAGAGCAGAATACAGTCTGAAATACGCTCTAGTTCTCCCAGTCACGAAACATGGAATCGCTCCTGTCATTGCCCATGATACCCCCCGGAATAAAAAGACCAATCCATCATCCATCAAACCATCATTCATCATATTTGTTTCCCACCCCAAAGCTCTCCGCCAAAAGGGAATCTATCGATTCATCTTCATCATAACATACGGAACCTCCACATCCTCCTCCGCAGCATCCTCCACACAAATTTCAAAGATGACATTCTGCTGATGCTCCGGGATCGGCTTCTTCGAAATGTGCGCAACCAGCTCGCTCAACTTCATCGAGTATCTCTCCTTGAGCTTGGCCGCCGGGTAGAAGCTGGCGTAGAGAAGACTGACCCCCGAGCTCAACATGGTAACGGTCAACCCCTTGTTCTCGAACCATTTAAGCATCTCCTGCAAAGTCATATCTTCAATCTCAAACCGGTCCCACAATTTGTCGATTGAGACATCGCCTTCCTTGCCTTTGTATTTATCCTTCGGGCTTGCGACTGGCTCAGAGAAACCGAAGAAAGGTAGGGCGAGGTTGACGAATCCGTTCTTGTATTCCTCGACTGTCTTCTTCTCGTCAATGACCTTGTACAGCTCGAGGATGACAAGTCCGGTAACAAGTGCTGTAGTTGTCGCAATAGCTGGGATGATCTTGCCTGCGATGAACTTGGTCTTGTGTCTATCAGCGAGCTCAATCTTGTAGTTCTCGGCACGCAAGTTGCTTGCAGCTGTAATGAAATCGATGTGATGGTTCGTGTCATCGTCCTTTTCAAATTCAACTGGTTGAAGCTTGAAGCCAGCCAAAGTCTTTGGTTCAGGGAGTTTATCAGTAAGTTGCTGAAGCTCTTCACCATCTGTGAATGCACTAGCACCGGCATTTGGGTCCTAGTAACGTTAGCAAGTAACAAAATAATTTCAATGGAGTTTCACATACCGGCTCACTATCATCGGCTTGAATCTTGACAGCGGAGCTTGGAGCAAAGTCTGGAATAATCATGTTGTCCAAGACCTTTTGAATGGTGGCTGTGTTAAGATCCTTGGTGTTGATATCGTAATTGAATGCATGAAGATTGGCTCCTGCAACAATGAAAGTCCAATGGAACTCGTTCTTAGGGTCAAACTTCAAAGGATCTGGAGCACGCTTTGGTCCAGACCAGAAAGCAGCTCCACTCGAAGATACAGAGTCCTTTGGAAAGTTGTAGAGCAGTTGTTGGATGGCATTGTTGAATTGCTTTTCAAATTGTAAACGGGCCCATTTGATACAATCTTCCACTGTAAGTGGCTTATCCTCAACTAAGAAATCGCGAATCATCTCAAGAGTAGCCTTTTCGTTGCCACCTTGCTTCAAGGTTGTTTCAATATAGTTAGGTTGGGTCAAATAAAGGTTGACTGTCTCAGCCGGCTTGACAAAGTAAGCTTCGAAATGTTCTCTTGCCCAAGCAATAGTGTGCTCAATCTTGTTAGGGAAACTCTTCAGCGTACACATTGGGAATGACTGCTCCGGTGGGTCTTGAGAACTTGAGTATGACTCGGTCAAATGAGGAATGATGACCTGAGTATTGCCCTTGGTTCCCAAAGTACCACTTTCTAGAAGAGGCTTGCGGAAAAAGACACATCGGCGATCGACATAGGTACGTCCATCAACATTGTCGAGGGCGTTGGTAACTCCATCTAAAGAATTCCAGAAATCTTCGTTGAAAATGTGCTCGGTGTCCTGTCCCACCCTATCTCTTAGTGTAACAATGTGACCCTGTAAATCTGGGTTCATGGCCTGAACTGCTGCTGCTGCTGCCTCGCTCTTCAAGCTTCCAACATCCTTGGGTCGGAACAAAAATTGACGGTTAAGATTGCTCTTCTCGATAGAGTCCATATCTGTGACGCTAATCTTTCCTTTTGGACCAACAGCCAAACCAATCATTGCCCAGTTCTTCAGCATTTCACAACCAATGGCCCCTGCGCCAACCAAAAATTCTTGAATATTGGCCAGCTTGTCTTGGAATTCCCGACCGAAGACGGCAATTTGGCCATCATATCGTGAGTTGAGAGGCTTGCAGAGCTCTTCTGACCGTCCAAAGTTTACAGGCAGTGACTCTAAAGAATCATAATACAACCACTGGTTGATGGGGTGGAATTTTCCAGAAACTGCCTTGAGAACCTCCTGGGCAGCAAGACCACCAAAGAAAGCAGCCATAGGACTAAGATCACCTTGTGCTTGGTAGCTGAGTTCCATGAGAAGCTTCTCATTAACTTCAACCTCGAGTCCTTCTTGTTTGGCAAACGCTTGCGCAGAGCCGATAACAATTGCGGCATCCTCCTTGTTCATTGGTCTTGGGAAGTAGCCGTGTTGTTCTGCGAACGCATACAAGGCCTGGAATCCAATGTGAAGTTGTTGAGGACGGTCGAATTTCGCGTAGTCAGAAATTAAGAATTCCGGGCTTTTAATTGATGAAGAAATGGGCTTGAAATCAATAAATTTGGGCATCTTGACCTGTTGGTAAATACCACCCTTCTTGTACGTGCCAAGATCGGTGACATCTCCAATCGAGAAAGTATAAGGGCCTTTGACGGTGACCTTGCGTGGTTCTGCCGAATTAAGTGCCTCCATGCCTATAAGTTCAGTAAATGTGACAAAATCGCCATCCTCCAAACCATGACGAGTCTCGTCCAGAGCAGAAACAAGACCCTCCTCATCGATACCTGCAACAATTCCGCTAACTGGTGCCTCGCCTGTGGAGTCGAGAACAGTAAAGTTCTTCCCGAAATCGCAGAAAATGGACCCAAACAGACCAAAGGTATCAGCTACCACCAAATATATGCCCTTGGAGTGTAAATAATCGCCGATAATAAGTTGATCTTTGAGTGGGGTATTTGTGAGAACCACGACCTGGAATTTATCGAATTGGGAGAGGTCGGTAGTCAGACTAAAGGGTGCGTTAGCCTTACTTTACTTCTAGGGTGATCCAAAACATACCTGCTCGACTCATGGACGGTGACAGGAGTATATGCGTTTAGCTCCGCGATCCGTGGCGCTGTGACAGCTGCTCTTGGCTTGCCAACATCTTCTGGATGGAGGAAGAATTGTGATGATAAATCTGCGATGGCTGCGGGGGCGGGGTCGTAGACAGTAAGGCTCTTGACACCAGCAAGAGCAATATTCTTTGCGATTTCCACACCTAGGCCCTTTAATCCCACGATAAGAACATTCGAGGCTCCCATGCGCTTCATGGCCTCGTGTCCCAGAACGTAGAGTTGTCGGCTGTATAGAGACTCATCAATCTCGGTATTGCCCACACCTTCGTCGACCTGCATTTTCGTATCCATATCGACGTCTTTGGCTCCCTATGCGAAGGATAGTTAGCTCCGTCCCAATACATAGATAATGCTTCTTTTCGGCGGCTTATATGGGAGCGTAGCCTGGAGGTTGAACTCCACATCAAACTAGCGGGTGTCAACTCACAGCCATGGTTTTCTTCTGCGGTTGGGTTGACTCGTCGGCGTTGGACAGTTTGCGCTTCCCCAGCTTGCTCTCGCCGTTTGATACTACTTGGGAGGTAATGGTGGCGTGCGGTTTCGTGTCCCAAGCAAGCTCCAGTTCTGGGACCTAAATTGCCAGACCTGAACTGCTCGAGATAGATGGCGGTTCAAGATGGAGGTTGAGAATCTTTGGAGGAAGCGTTCACGGGAAGGTTGGATGACGGAGAGGCGTGTTAGGTTTGTTGACAAGTGGGGGATATATTTTTGGAGGAGAAGATGTGAGAGAGATGCTTGAAGGCAGCCTTCAATCAACTCACGAGTATTATATCTAGATGTTTCGATGAGCTCTCTTCCCATCTGACTAAGCTATACAGGGGGTTTTATTGGAACCTCAGTTTTTGAGTCAAATGTTGGATAGGTAATCACTTCGTTAATTTCAAACGGCATGTGAAAGAGTCACATTTAAAGATTCGATGGGCAATTAGATACAGCCATATAAAGTTACTATGCATGGCTTCTACTCTACGAATTCCGGTGGTGATTACTGAGGAGGGTGATTACCAAGCGGTTCAAGCCGAAGAGACTACCCCTCCGAGGTTTGCCCAACCCCGCCATCCTATGACGACGAAAGAAGCTCGGGGTGGGGGAGAAGAAAATTGAGCGCACGGAAAATTCAACACCACCCCTCAATACCTCGCCATTCGTCCAGAAAGCCGAGGAGTTCCAAGAGTGGTTCGAGTTTCGTTGGTAATTCACGCAAACCTAGTAACATAGCAATCACAGGCACTAGCAAGTCCAAAAAGAGCCTCGAGTCTTGGTCAATAGTCTCTCTTATTTTCCTGCTATACTAGCTTCGGCGACCCCGTCCTGGTATCAAAGCTGTGAAGCAAAAGAGTGTAGTGTATAGTATGGATGGGTATGATATGTGTCGTCTATTTAACACCTTGGAGCTCAACATCACTATGGCATTGTTAGTTGGATGTTCTGGGGAAAATGAAGGACGGGAGAGCTTACAAGATGAGAGCAGCTCCGGGTGGGATGTGACCTGGGAAACCACTGTTTTGCTGTTAGTTTTGTTCTACAAGTAGGGTAAAAGACTTCGCAAGGTCGTGAGGCAATAGTCATATGTTGGAAAGCTGAGTAACATACTTGTCGCCATATGCAAAGTCACTGTACCAAAGTTAGTATTGATGGCAATTGAGTTCCAGATTGCAGGAAACTTACGAAGTAATGTCCAAGCTGGCCTTCTCTCCGACCTTCATGGTGGTAACACCCTCATCCCATCCTGTAATTGCGTGTCAATGATCTGTATGCGGGTTTGAAATTGGATGTATATACCCTTGATGACCTTTCCAACGCCAATGGCGACGACAAATGGACCACGACCAACGGAGGAATCGAATCTGCCGCTATGATTAGCACGAGAAGCAGTTTGTGGAGAGGAGAGGGAGATTTAGGGGCAGAATAGAGCCAATTGAGGCTGGAGAGGACTTACTTGTCGCCCTTGTTGTCTGGCTTGGTGGTGTCCTTCAAGTAACCGGTGTACTGGATGGTAACAGTATCACCCTTCTTTGGGATTTGACCGTTGCCCTCGGCGAGGATAGTTTTGGTAACACCCATGATTGCGGCGGTTGATGAAAAGGATCGAGTGGTGGATTGTAGTGTGGTGGTTGCAAGTTTTGATGGGATCTGACTTCGCAGAAGAGAAAACATATGGAAGGGGAGGTTGAGGGGGGGGGGCAACGCTTTTATACCAGAGACTAGGTAGTGGGTTGATCGAATGACGGCAGCCAAAGCTAGACCGAAGGGTATGGAAGGCACGAAGGAATGGCTTTGGGGGCGCCTAGCAGCGGTTGCGGTAGTTTGAACTCTAAACGACCGGGAGACTGCGCTCCCAGTCCCGCCCTCTGCTATAGGTGATGGTACGCATCGCATCTCTCCCCCTCCCCTCACCTCCAGTCCTCTCCCTTGCATCACATCCATCACCAAAGCTCGTCTCCATTGGGAAGCCAGCAAAGGCCACCGACCCCCTCTTCTCCCCTCCAACCCCTGATCAACCGTTGAACCCTTCGAATTCTCGTGCAACACCCTGGACTCTGCCATTAATTGGATCTGTATGGATACTCTACCTGCACCAGGAACTCCTCACTCCTCTCAACCACAACGCCCCGACCGCATGAGCTTTCCCAATGGGAGGTACCTTCCGGGGGATTAACCCTTATCCACTATCGCCTTTGCCGCCAGAAAATCAAAAATATTTCCTACTCTTACTCGTATCCTTTGCGGCATTCCAGCAAGGACAGCACTGCGACAATGGAGCAATGAGCAATGCAGCATCGAAGCAGCCTCTTTTTCTTTTGGCCCCACAAGCGAAGTCCTTCCCCCATCGAAGACATGATTTCGACACCGCCAGCGCCACAGCAGATGGGAGTGGTAGATCAGAGTAGATCAGAGTAGATCAGAGTAGATCAGAGTAGATCAGACGCCTCCGCCAAAACATATCAATTCATCCTCAGTGTTATCTACGGTACGGTCTACCATAGACACGGGGGGTACGAGTATGTATTTCAACGGCCGCCCAATGGCCCGGCCAAAGTATTAGCTTCTACTGGACTGCCTAGCTTCCGCCGGTTGGAGACCTCAACCCGCAATGCATCTGCCCAACAGCTTCCGAACGGCCCAGGAATCAAGAATTATGGACTCGACTC
>LLCD01000721.1:0-15351 GCA_001414355.1 Hymenoscyphus salicellus
AAAGATATTTCTGAGTCGTCAAGTGATGCAATCTTAAGGCTACTAGAGAGGGGGTAGTCTGGAAGACCAGGGTGGAAGTTTAGAACTCGGATGGACTTTGTCTTGGGGAGTGGTTCATAGGTGTATATTGACTCCATGTTTCAGCCAACCCAAGATTCAGTATAGATAAATCCCACTTACTGCTTGATCAAAGTTATTCTGCTCATGAAGTGAGCTGCACGTGTTTGTTATCGCTTGTGTTAGACCAATACTACTCTTCATCCAATTTGTCTGTGGACCAATCATTCTGAAGATGGTACTCTCAGCTTTTGCAGTAACTTTTGGCCACCTTGGCTGATGAATAGACGCTCCGAAGAGTGGAAATAAATTGAGTATTTTTTTAATTGCACCTACTGGCGAATTCGACTCTTTGCATTAGTTTCGTGTGAGATGCAAGCATTATACGGTAGCACATACTGAGTAGTAACAAGTGTTACCTTTTCCATCATGCATTTATTGGAATGAACTATACAAGTAGATTCTACTTGGCAAAGACCAATGGAAAGAAGACAACAATTCACAGAGAAAGAAATATTTTTGTTGTGACATGAAGTTTCATTGAGCACCTCATCCAATTTTTACTACGGTCTATCCACGCCATTTCTCATTATGTACTCCATACTATGTCCAGATAATTACAATATCCTATCAATAGCACTAACCGCCCCATGCGACAAGTTGTCTCTCAAAACAACCATAAAAGCCCGCCGACCAGTTCCACCAATCTCCTTGATATAAAAACTAGCCTTAGTCTAACTCTTCTTGTCGAAAGCGGAATGATTGAGATTAGCTTTCATATCGCTCTTATATAGTATTTGCGATAGAATATTGACATGTGCGATATGTTGTTGGTGGCCGCGGTCGAAGATCAGAACATCGTTGTAATGACCGAGAGAAAATGTGCTTCGGAGTTGTGGGGTATTGGACAAGGCGCTTTTGATCTCCTGGGGGGATGCTAAGATGTGGATGCATGCATAGAACTTTGCATTTTTGAGGTTGTCGATTGTTGTTGTAAAGGAGGGGTAGAAGACGGAAGCGGCTGATGTAGGTGGGTTGTTGATTGACCCCATGGCTGGTAGTTACCATTGAAGTGCCTGAAGGTTGATCGTGGAACTGTGGGGTTCTAAATCGACGAACATTATGTCAGATACCACGTAAAACTTTTGTCGCGGTTGACTGATAATAGACGAGAAGGAAAATTTATACTTGAGCCCCTAACTCTAGGGTCGTCAGTTGATAATCCACCATTGTTTTGTTTTGAGGTTGTCCTTTTAAAGAGCATAAAGAGTTTATCTCCATCCTTCGAGTGAACTAGTTTGAGCCAACTTGCTATATTATTCTTCTAACGCCACTCCATATTCACCTGAAATTCTTTTTGCACCCAGCTAATTTAAAGGGGGATCATAGAAGTTAGCGTGTCAAGAAGGAGAGATGGCGAAGTGAAACTGAAAAATCATCAGTTGAAACGGGAATTTGCCCCACCATGTCAAATATGCTTACCACACTTTTTCCTCGTGTGGTGGTCCCTACTTTGTTGGGCCCAAAACAAACTCTATTCACGTTCATCTCGCTTAAAGTAAGTCCTAAATGTAGTCACTGCTCTATGCATCCCCTCGCTGTGCTTACCCCTAGATAATTGCAAAAAGAGACTTTCAACATTTCCACAGGGATTTGAGAAGTCAGACTTGAAATTCCTAAACCTCCTTAAAACAATTGTTTGAGTTATCCTAAATAAAGCCAGGTAAACAAGGCGATATTCCCTTTTCTTACCAACCACTTCGAATTCCAACATCCCTACCCCCAAATCATTACCTCGCCCTCTTATAAGTCATGATTCCTCCAGCAATCTCATCACTAACCCCAATATATAACTCCTCTCCCTTGTCATCAAGATCTACACCCCCAACCTCCCCAAAGAAATCTATTACCTGTCGACTTCCAAAAGTATCCGCATCGACTATACTCACCACATCCGCCGATTCTGCCGCAATCAAGACATTGTTGCCACTTCCTAACGGTGAAAACTTCAAACTGCGTACACAGTTCCTTTCCTGATGAATGGTTGTAATCACCTGTCCCGGTCTCAGCATCCTCGTATCCCAAATCTTGACAGTAAGATCCTGGTTTCCGGTGGCAACATGATAACCGTTATCCGACCAAGCACAAGCAAACCCATAATCTGTGTGTCCATCTAGTTGATGCAGCAATTCTCCGCTTTGGGTATCGCTGATTAGTGACATTGAGCTATCGCCAACGAGAACCTGGAGTTTTCCATCTGGACTCCGATTGTGGCAATTTACCGCAAAGCCGTAATCTTGCCCCATGACAATCTTATTCTGTGCGTAATCCAAAATCTGTATACCCCTCTGGTTTGATGCAAAAGAAGCATACCTCTCCTCAGGGAGAATAATATGATTTATCAAATTGAAAGAGTTTTGTGTATGTGGGGGTAAATTCCCATCACAGGAGACACCCCATTCCCCCGAGCCGTTCCGGGACATGATCGTGTAATCGCTATCTGAGCCACCAGTGGCCAATATGGTCTCCCTTACCGCAAGTACGTTCAGGTTACTCGTCGCATAAGTAGGGGATGGAAGCTTGAGTAGCTTTTTCAGCTTTCGCGATGTACGAGAAGTGGTGGACCCCAAATTACAAATGGAAGATATGTGTCTCTTCTGTATGCCAGAATGCTAATATATATCGTCATCTCTGTTACAGCACAGCAAATTCTTTAATTGGAAGTGCTGGATTGATAAGGGCTTAGAGAGGGCCATGTGTCTAAATTCGAAGAATGCTTCGCTTGTTGGGAGAAGGGCTGTTGCTTCCTGGCACAAGTTTCAGCTTCAGCTTCAGCTTTAGAATCATGATTTGACCTGATCAAATAAAAGGGTGGTTATAGGTACACTTACTGTGACCGCAGACGCGGCGATTGGTCTATCTGGGGGGTTGTTGTTGTAGGGCATTACTATAGCCGTTCTGATTTCTCTTGCCTCCTTTCTAGATATTCCCAAAAAATTCCAATCCAACCCTTGAATATCATGTTTCATGGAATCGGTGTCAGAATTAAGAATGTCTTTTCTTCTCCTGGACAATGAGACTGACAATGACCTGGTACTGTCGACAAATAGCCTTCGAAATTTAGGATGTTCCAGCCAGTTGTCTTTCATAACCCAAAAATCCCCATAGTCTTCATTGCTGTCAGAGAGTCTTCGTTTTGGTGTTATCGAGAACTTTGGGGTAGAGGGGGTGAAGTTTGGATCCTTCCTATTGGTAAAATCCTCAAAATCCCTAGACAACTTGTATTCCCAAGCTTCGACAAACTCCGAAAGCAGTTCTGGTGACTGTGAAGACCCCAAAATCAAAGGCAGTTCAGTTTTTGATGAGCCTCGTAGAAGCAAAGCAGTAATTTCATATCCGTCGGAGAAATCGATGTTAAATTCCGGCACAGTTTGCTCCAAAGCAAATTTGGGTAATATGGAAGTTCCGAGATACGAGATCAGCAATGATATGATTGCTGGACCACTCCCTGTATTTCTTGCTGCAGCCATGATCACTGCTTCGGTTACCTTGAGTTTCTCTGGATGAGAAAGCAAAGTAGTCATCATTTCGAACCCCGCAGTGCGGTTGCTGGCAGCCGCCATAACGACCTCATCCGGTATTTCTTTGACGATCAATAAATCCAGAATTAGTCTCAAGTTTTCCCGTCCGTTCGACATATTTTTCGCTGACGCCCAAAGCATCTCGATAGTAAGTGTCCATGTGTGTCTATCTAGAGATCTCGAGTTAGCTTACTATTTTGAAAGAAACCAGGGGCTGAAATGAAAACGTTCGAAATCAGAGAAAAACGACCTAATAGGTCATGAAGCGATGAAGTCAAAGTACTCAAATAGTCAAAATACTGACAATCGCTGAAAGCTCACTTACCAACCAAGGACATTAGAATTGATAGCATATTCCTTCCAACCCATCTATTCGAAATTGCTGCTGTAACTGATTCAGGTGAGATATACTCAGTGTTGTTCTTTAGCAGCAATCGCAAGTATTCTGTGGTAGCTGTTTCTGGGCCGCCACTGGCCGCCACTTCGATAGCCTCTTCCGTAACACGAATACCCCCTGCAATCAAGCTTTTAATAACACGGCTATCAGGTTTGGATAGGGCAACCTCTAGCGCGGTTCTACCGGCTTCGTTTCGTGCATTTTTTAACGGTTCTGTAGACTGACTAAGAATTAGAGGAACAAATTCGTGAAAATTATAAATGCAACAGACAAAAAGTGGAGTAGCCGGATGGCATCTTGAGCTCTCATGCTTCATATTCAAATATTTTGTATGAATATTAGAAAGAGAACGCATCCATGACAAGAATTCATATGAGGGCCACGCTTCACCATTTCCTAGGACAAAGGAGTAAAGGAGTTCTCGAAGTTTGACAGAATGTCTCTCCTCTCCTGCATTCGCGACATGAGTTGACCAAAAGGTTGCTGCGTAGGGGTAAAAAGACTCCATGTAAGGGTCGTGAGTGTGGGGTAAGGTGATATTTCCTTGTTTTGAACGAAGGGTATAGTGAGCGTATTTAAGCAGTGTATAAATACATGTTTCGGCTGCAAAGCTATTTGAAAACCGCGCAGAGTATTCTGCTTTCGATTCCAGGTATTCTCGCGCTGATAGATGTGCAAATCTGAAGACATCTTGTCCTGTGTCCAGGACTACAAATTGCTGCAGAGATTGAGAACTGAATCTATGGTAATCTCACCGGCAGACTGAGCTCCAATTGATATTTTTGGCCCCAAATATGATACCGGTTTACTGTTTAATTGACAGCTTATCCCGAACTTAAAGCTTGTCCCCAACTGACAGGTTATCCTGAACGCAGGTAAAGAGCACTGCCATAATCTCCAAGTCTAGAATCGATGTCATATCCCTGTTGATAATTTCGACGACCATTTCATGACAACTTTGAAAAGCAGCCTGCGATTTTTATCAGTCAAATGCTTAAGTCTTTACGAAAGGGAATTTCTTACCGATGAATACCGTGGGGATTGCGATTGTTGAAGCAATGGCTGACAGAAATTATGAAGACCTCAAGGGTATCTTCGCGCAAAGTAACCATTTGAATATATTCGTAGCTGCTAAACGATCCGCTTCGTGAAAATTGGTAATGCGTTTGTAGAGGTCATTGTAAAGCTCTGTGATCAATGGGGAGGTCGACTTAACCTGTCCTTGATCGCTTCGTCTGTAGTCAATGTGCAGAGGAATTCCAATTGCAAGGTTGCCCAGCGAAACCTACATGAAGAAAATGTTAGAGGAAAATATTGTGAGATATTGGTTCTGCTTACATTCCCGCAGCATCTGTCGATAGCTTGTTTTTAATTTCGATCCTCAGTATCTCTTTGTAATTGCAATAACGAAGCAGTTTTCCTCTCGATATCAAAGCATCTGTTTCTGCATCTACAAAAGATTTGATATCTCGCATATTCTTTTTAGATGATATTCTGAGATCCGGGTATTGCCGTAAGTGACAGACGATATCGTGATCATCACGACTCGACACAAATATCTTGATCATTACAAAAGACCTTCGCAGAATCTCTTCGAAGGCCTCTAGAAGATAGTCTCGTCTCCCAGGGCTACATTCATTGAGAGCATCAATTATGATTGTTGTCTGGGGGTAGTAATCAGATAGCTGGACGATAAGAGAGACACTCTCCTCCAGACTCAGGGGTCCAGACGCAAAGCACTCTTCTTCTCTTTCTGTGTACAACTCCACTACAGGTGGTAGAATTGCCCCTTGTATATTTTGCGTAGAAAGTTGTCGAACAATGCTGGCTAGGATTGCCTCTGGTTCAGAGCGAACAGATTCGGTCGGTCCCTTAGAACAATAGAAATAGGCTGGCTGGGGATGGCGGCCTCGATCATAGCAACTTAATAACTCGTCGACAACAATAGACCTAAGTACAAATCAGCGATACTTTCTGAAAGATGGAAGGCGCTCCTATCAAAAGTGACAAGCTTTCTTTGAGCGGACCTTTTTTCTTTTGCAAGAAAATAAAAACAACATGTTTAGAAAAACCATTTAGTACTCTTCTAAATGCTCAAAATATGGGGAAAATAGCGAGAGGTGCACGAATAATAAAGCTCAAATGTCTTACACAAGCTTGCTTTTGCCTGATCCAGGAATTCCATGTAGCCACATCATGCTAGATGTGCTATCGTTTTTCCATTTGATAAATGTTGAGTCCTCCAGAAGCCAAGAACCAGTGCCGTCGAGAACTCACTTTCTTGTTTGCAAATGAAAGAGCTTATATGGCTGGGGACTCAGCCAGTTTAGTAGTTTGGCTCGCTCTGATTCTGGTTCTGTAAGCCTTTGCTCATTATGATTTGCGCTCTTAACTCTTACTTTGAAAACGATCCTCGGCGATTTCCAATCTCTTGTTTATCCTGTTGATTGGTTGATCAAGAGACGTCAACAGCTTTCTCAATTCCGAGTGGTTCGTTACATTCGTGTCAGAGTCTATCATGGAAGCATACCAATGTAGGCCAGAGGCGTCGTCTTTGATCTTCTTAGAAAGCAAGGCAAAGCCTTCAACGCCAATCGTCGCATTTTTAATTATTCGTTCTATATAATCCAGAAAAATTAGACAACAAGCCAGCCCATTTTGACATTGGCAAAACTTACTCAGTGAGCTTTGTTCAAAATACTTCTTCAGCTCGACCAGGTAACTAACTAGTCCCTTGTACAGCTTCTCTAGATCAGACCGAAGTTTGACAACGATTGAAGAGGTAGACTGGAGGTATATCTGCTCAAAAGTCGCGAAACGAGTGATGATTTCGGAAGTCATTTCGGCATCTTCGACGACAAATGAAAACGCGGAAATGTCACTAATGGCGACCTGGAACACTTAAGTAAAGCAAAGACAAATTGTAGTAGTATACACTCACCTGTAAAATGAATCGGACGCCAGCCCATGGTAACGCTGCATGAACTGGGTCCCATTGAACCGCACAATCCCCAACCTACTTGAATATATCTACCCACTTCGCAATTTTATCGAAAAGATCTCGGAAAACAAGAGTCTCGCCAGATTTGCGTGTATACTTCCATCTTTTGCTGATACACTCACTCTTTGCTTGATAGAGTTGCTCTTTGAGTTCTGCCAGAATATCGAGCCCCTCAGAACCAGACGAAGCTGTCACTTGCCAATCGGTCAGGCCGCTAGTATGAGCAACACTGAGCCATGTATTTGCAGAAGTAACATCCTTCGAGCAAGTACCCGTGACTGGGATTCTTCGGTGATCAGTGAGGTACTTGCTGAATTTGAGGGGTTGTAAAGAAATACTGGGGAGCAAACCTAGAGGCTGGGAAAGAGGCCATAGCTTGGTGAGGGTCGCACCTTCCGAGAACACCTATCCTGAATTGAAGCCTACCTTATCATTTTCAGAGGGTAACTCAGCATGGTGAAATTGCAAGGCTGAGTTGTGATCTTACATTGCACCGGGAATGTAAAAATCCGACAGCACGCATGTGACTAGAAGGCACATGACCCAGGTTTCTTTTTTGCTAGCATTTTCAGCTAGAACATCCTCCCTTCAAATTTGTTCTTAAAAACGAAAACATGATGGGGAGTTCTCTTAATTTTTTTCATTTCCGAAAGCTCCATTTACACCCCAGCCCCTCCATCGACCTCTGGACCACCTTCCTGTTGAATATCTTCCTCCTGTTCATCTTCTTTTTGGGTATATACTCCAATTGAGTCCCGGTCAACCTTCGCAATTCTATATGTAAACTGCATCGGCAGAGAATCCTTTATGTAGGCAAAACTGTTTCGGATTGTATGTGACATCCCTATAAAACTCCTCGATGCCCTGACAAATTGGACACTCTTATCCCGAAAGGCATGATCCATAATTCTGTCGTCTTCCGCCACAACCTCGAGACCCGTTAGCCTAGGCATTTGAATTTGCATCTCTTCGATCAATGATCTGAACCAGCCAGATTCTTGAAAGAGAAGATCTTTTTGAACCGCGAATTTTTCGCATTTGCGGATATCAGAGCAGGCCAAGAACCTTAATAGGAACTCCCTGCCTGAAGATGGCGCTGGTAGCGTGCCTCTTAGGTAGATAATATCGATGTTGAAGTTGATGTATGAATTGAAAGCAAAGGTTTCGTTGGTGAAATCAAGGTAAAATGAGCGTGATTCCTGGCATATTCTGAGAAGGATGGATGGCGATTGGTTAGAGACGAATCGTGAGTTTTTCACCCCAATCGTATGGACTCTGGGAATGCTGCTCCATACTTCCCCCCATATTTGGAGGCGGAGCTCACTTGGGAGGCGTGAAAACGCCGGGAAAGTTCTATCTCGCGTCCATTGATGGTGGTCACGAATGGCTTGTATTTGGGGCATTGAACGGTCGGCGGCGATGGCTGAGCAGATAGCATCCTTTTCCAGAGAGAGTTCCCGAGAAGCTAGTGCATTGCGTAATTCTTGCGTTGGGTAGAGCACCTTGATAATATTCTCTTCTTTATCCTTGCAGTGTCTGGCAAGCTCGATTTCCAAAGTTGCGAGTAGGTTTTCCTTCTTAACGTGACTCAGAGTACGCAGAATACGTTCGTCTGTTCCCCAAATGGCGGTCTCTATTTCGCGGATCCCATTGGTAAGATGGAGAATCTGCCGGTCCTCGAGTTCGCTGGGTGTGATTGAATGATTGACAACCTTCATTGTCAGGGAACTTGTAGAAGTAGTAATGATGGAGTGAAGAATGTAGAGCAGAGAGTCTTGATGTTCCACTCGTATGGAGTCTCAAGGCTGGCCAACCCGCCAAGGTTATTTAATCCGTGGTGTAAGGCTCATTTTAAAACCCGCAAGGTAAGGACATCTCCCCCAGATAGAAACGGAAAGTTGGTTTGATGATGTTAGTTGAGATTTCATGTGTACAAATTCACCTAAATAGAAGCTTTGGAGACACTCTACCAATGCCATCTTCTAATAGCCCATACCAGTCTACCTTTTCCTTAACTCCAACGCAAATACGTAAACGTGCCCCAAATATACAGCTGGTATACAACCCGTCCCTTCATATTATATTCCCACATAAACATCAGGATTCCTCCCAAACTCCAAAGTATCTCGTCCAAAATCTAGTCTCCATCGCTAGGTCTCCTCATGTATGAGTCGATAGCCGCACTGAATGCCGCAAATCCCAAGCATCCCACAGCAGCAGCTTGGGGCCCAGCTGGGGCCGCAAGTACACCACCTGTAATACAACCAGCCATAACACCATTCGCCAGATCGTTTTTCGCTCGATAACCCTCAATACAGCATTCGGTGCCGGAGAAAATTGCCCCTACTTTGCCAAAGTTTTTCGCCGAGGAGAAGGATCGCGCGCCCATATCTTTGAATCCTTGTTTCAGTTGTTGTCGGAGTGGTAAGGAGGTTATGGCTGCAGAGTTCGCGGTGGAGTGGAGAGGAGTGTCGTATTGCATCTGCGGAGAGGTTAGTGGTATAAGGGGAAGGGGGCAATGAGAACCTACAGATGCCATGAAGAGACCGAAAGCTCCGCCGAGAGCGAAGCCCATTACGCCTGACATTGCTGTTTTCTACATGTGTGCGTTAGCATTTTATCCACCGCCAGCCGTATATTTCCAATGAGATCCTGTCGAAATGGTGATTTGATCGAATCTCCATCGCACATCCACCCAGAAAGCCACAACGAAAAATAAATCGTAAATGCATACCCCAGGGCAACTCTCCATAACAGCTTGCATCTACATTCACAAAAGGATTGTTAGCACATCAATCCCCATGATATACGACTTCCTCTACTCAAATAGAAGACTTACAGCTTTAACAGCCGCCATCGTCTGCGGATCTTCACCACTCTCCCTATCACCCAGCTTTGACATCGGTCCATTCATCTTGCCAGTTTGCAACTCAATAGGTCTCTCTTTCTGCGAAAGCGAAGAACGAGGGTTCTTGAATTTAGTGATGGAAGCTATGCGAGTCGCAAATAAAAAAGGAACTGACAAGGTTGCCAAGGCCTTTCTTCCATCTTCACCGCCTCAGTGAGCGCCTAATTGGGAATAACGCGTTTATACGAAAGTCTTCCTCCTCACGGCTTCATCCATCCGCGAGTTCCCCCACCCCCAACAACTTCTTTCCAATTAACGCTCCGAGTTACCGTCTAAGATGCCGTGTATCGTAGGTATGGTAGGGCCATAGAACCTAGCCATTCTTGAAAAAAGCTTGTTTGTGACAGGCCAACTTCTCCTAGGAAGCGGAGAAGTTTCTCCATACGTCACATTTTCCTCCGAAGGTGTCATTCACAAGATAAAAGAGATTGAAGAGGTGGTCAAGCTACTCAAGGGTTTTTTTATTCTCCGTTATCGGTATTTTGTCTTTCAACATATATCATGTATGTACCTTCCTGACCAAGTTGCCACCGAGCAAGGACTCGGCCTTGAATATGAACCATTGAAAGTATACACGCTTCATCTTTCAACGCCAGAGATTACGTTCGCGCAGGGGCAATTACAGGCGGTATCCTTTAAGCACAAACTTTGGGTTCCAACAAGTGTGTATTTTCAATGATGCCTTCAAATGCGACCTCCCCCGCATCATCTTCAGACGACTCAATCGCCCCCCAAAACAACGCCCTCGATCTTGAAAAACAAGATACCCAACATGAAGCAACTCACAACCCCGCGTTATCCACAGGACGCAGTACCACCTCAGCACGAATAACAAGGACTCAATCGCTCACGAACCGAGGCTCATATCGAAATCGGTTTACACATCCATTATCGCATATCAAAACCACAGATGCTGAAATTGTGGATTTTGATGGTGAGGACGACCCATATCGTCCGATAAATTGGCCTTTCCGGAAAAAGGTTGTTACAACCATGTTATACGGACTGACAACGATGGGATCAACATGGGCAAGTTCTGTTTACGCCCCCGCGGTTGATCAGATAACGAATGAATATGGTGTTAGTCAGGAGGTTGGGTTATTGGGAATAACATTTTTGTTACTTGGATTTGGGTTTGGTCCATTGCTATGGGCGCCATTAAGTGAAGTGTGAGTTCACGCAGTCCTTAAAGCGATTGTTTGCTGATCTTCGGTCCAGTTATGGTAGAAAGCCAGCGGTACTTGCTCCCTATTTCATCGCTGCATGTTTCTCATTTGGGACAGCAACTGGGAAGGATATCCAAACAATTCTTCTTACACGTTTCTTTACGGGATTATTTGGTTCTGCTCCTGTCACAAATACAGGCGGCGTTTTAGGTGATATTTGGTCACCCGAGCATAGAGGTATGGCTATAGTGGGGTACGCTTTCGCTGTAGTTGGCGGCCCAACACTAGGACCAATCGCAGGTGGTGCGATTGTGTCAAGTTATTTGAGATGGAGATGGACTGAATATGTGAGTTATTTGATCAGCTTGCTGAAATGGATCAACAGATCGTCACTCCTTACCCACCACGGCTTGCAAACCATTCTAACACGTTATCAGATCACGGGAATAATGATGCTCTTCTTCCTCCTACTTGACCTTCTCATCCTGGATGAATCCTACCCACCCGTCCTTCTTGTAGTCAAAGCACGACGATTGCGACACGAGACGGGAAACTGGGCATTGCATGCAAGACACGAAGAATGGGACGTAAGCTTGAAAGAATTAGGAAACAAATTCTTGCTTACCCCTTTTCGGTTACTCGCTACCCCTATCTGTTTCTGCGTCGCTTTGTACGCGAGTTTTGTTTATGGGATCTTATATCTGTACGTTGCCCGGGGTACACTTCTTGAGATCGCAACTAATTATAAATAGATGTCTAGCAGCTATCCCCATCCAGTTCGCGGGAGAAAGAGGATGGGGTCCCGTAACCTCCGAACTACCATTCCTCGCTCTCCTCCTCGGCATCGTCTTTGGCGGAGCAGCCAACATCTAGTAAGTATTTCAATCCCTCTAACCCATCTCCATCAGCGATCTAACAACACACTCCTAGCAACAACAAATTCTACATGAAGAAATTCCACGCCAACAACAACAAACCCCTCCCCGAAGGCCGTCTCCCTCCAATGATGCTAGGCTCCATCTCCTTCGCCATCGGACTCTTCATCTTCGGCTGGACCTCCCCAAAACACATAACTCCCGCAGCACCGCTCATAGGACTAATATTCATGGGCTTCGGCTTCTTCACGATCTTCCAGGCTGCACTAAACTACCTCATTGATACCTTCCAGCGCTTCTCTGCTTCGGCTATTGCTGCCAACACCTTTCTCCGTAGTATTTTTGCTGCGTCGTTTCCGCTTTTTGTGGCGCCTATGTTTAAGAAGTTGGGGATTGATGGGGCGAGTAGTGTGTTAGGGGGTGTGAGTATACTACTTATTCCGATTCCGTTTTTGTTCTATTGTTATGGGGTTTGGATTCGGGGGAAGGGGAGATTTACTGCTGAGGTGATGTGATGTGAGGGTATTTTGAGGTGAAGTGAGGAGAAAATGGTGACTACTCCTGAGCAATCTTCTGCCAACAACCCTTTCTTTTCCGGATATCTCACCAATGCTTAGATGATATAAATTGTTTTTGAGCTTGTTTAGATACATGAGGTGGAGAGTTCTTAACTTATGATGTTTCAGAATATTTCAATTTCTTTGCGCACATCATTTTCAAAGGTAACCTGGGTGCCTTACATGGTCGTATTACATAGATGAGCCTTGTAAGAGCGCCTGGTATTATGCCGTATACACCTAGTGGTTTCTCAGTTTGGGTCTGAATCAAACGCTAGTGTCTATATAGGTTTTGTTCCCCGCGCATTTTCTATCCCTCCCACTGCTGGTATGTGCCAGAGCGTAAAAGAGCGAGCATAAATCTGGGCTTTTGAGGCTCAAATACTTGGAATTTGGGTTTACAGGAAGACACCAAGCTGATTGAAGTACGTGCACATTCCAAAAGTCGTCTACAGTGCTGTTTTTAGATCAAAAGTGTACACTTTTACGCTCTGCCATCTTGTGTAGATACCAGCTGTGAAAGGGATAGAAAGTTAGACTTTCTTTCATCATGAAAACCCCACCTAATGCTCTCTGCCCCTTGAGGGAGTTCCCGTATGTCCTACGGGGTGATCGAAAAGAAGATTAGTACTGGGAGACCCGACATCCACAAAAGATTGTTAAAGCGAAGAGCAGTCGCCCGCGTTAGGCATTTAAGTTCGCGCACCCTTTCGTTTTATTGCGTGCCTTGATATTTTCGGGCAATCGAAACTAAGGTTTAGGTCAAGTTTTGAAGGCTGCGTTGTAATTCTATTGGTCGCTATAAATTGCATGCAAAATGCATGAAGATTAGACAGGAGATGTGGGCGTGCTATCTTGTACTACCTAATCCTCACCTCCTCACCTCCTCTTCCCCCTCTTCAAACTTCTTGCAAAGCTTTAGACACGTCAACCCATTCACACAAAGCCCCCACACTACAATGGCAGACGTCGAAGTCGAACCCGAAACCCAAGGCGCCTCTGTTAAGCGAACTCAGAAGGCTGGCTTCATGAGTCAAGTTGGCAAATATATAACACACCTGACAGGACTATCTGAAGTTTTCCGGGAGAATCCCAATCTGTGTTTTATGTGCAGAAAGGGTTTCGAAGGCACTAGGTCGGATTTGCTAGTTGATAATTTTTTGAGAGGTTTGGTGTAGGTTACTGTATTGAGGCACTGTGGAATAACTACTTGAAGAGAGAACCACCTGTGTGTCTTTTTTGTCTATAGATTTATGAAACGGTTGCCATGGAGGAGAGTGGTCTAGTTATCTCTACTTCAAGGAAGGTACACCTTCACTTTTGGTGTTCAGCAGGCCGTGATGGGTTTGATCATCTCGACATTCGTTGCGGTTTGAAAACGTTAGGAATATTCATATCCTTGTCTGGAGGTAGGTCGACCTTTCGAACATCTCCCGAGATAATGCTAAAGGTAGACAGCGCCTCATTCTCAAGAGGGGACACTCGATATCTCTGAGCCAAACAATACAACAAGTTCACTTGCAGCACTTTCTTTCGCTAAGCAGTGCTTAGAATTGTGTAACAGACATCACAAACGCTGTTTCAAAGGAAATGAAGTTACATCTACAATCAAGGGTGCATTTGTGTAGCCGTCGAGGCTAGTTGATGTTGGCTTTGGCGAACCCATATAAGCAAAACTCGCTGAGTCAATGAGTCTGGGTCTAACAATAACCTACTTGGCTTTAAGTCACTGTTGGGGTGATCGCCTACCTATGAAACTATTGTAATCCAATTTGAATTCCTTGAAACAGGCCATCAGTTTCGAAAACTTACCACGAACCTTCCAGGATGCATTAGTCCTGACAAAGGCTTTGGGGATAAGATATATGTAGATCGATGCATTGTGTATCATCCAAGACAGCCTAGAAGACTGGCGGAAGGAGTCGGTCCAAGTGTGTCATATCTACGAGAAATCATTCTGTACTGTTTCGGTGACAGTCTCTAAAAACAGATTCGGAGGTATTTTTCGTGACGGATATCCTCTGATACTTCAACCCATCTCGTTAAAGATAGGAAGAGGAAAAAGGCGCTATCTTGTTCAAAAAGGTTCTTGGGAGCAGAGGGTGGAAGAGTCCCCATTGAACCAAAGAGCATGGGTGTTACAGGAAAGAGTCCTGTCACCTCGGAATCTCCACTTCACGACGCAGATACTTTGAGAATGCATTGACACAGTTTGCAGCGAGTCCTTCCCACAAGGAGATCCACGGAGTGACCACTTGGACGATAGCTTCTTCACGGAGATTGCAACACAAGGAACGCGGGAAAAGGCTGAGCATCCACAAGAGCTACAAATAAAAAATTCCAACCTGGACGTTTCTTGGAACATCATTGTACAAAAATACTCTGGTGCAGCTCTAACTTTCGGAGCAGACAGACTCGTAGTGATCAGGGATTTAGCTGAAAGATTCCAGTATCTTAGGAACGATACTTACTGTTGATAGGTACGATGATATCTGTTATATCAAGCCACTTAAGAGATATCGGTATGCCGTCGGGCATGCCGGCAGGAAGAGTTTTTCACGGTAAATGGATGCGGCAATGGTTATTGTAAAATTGTATAGATATGTGCCTTTTGCTCCTGTAGAGCAAGGCAAGGAATTCAAGTCTTTTACTCTTGCTTCTCGTGTATGCGTTTATGAAAGAGTAGGGTACACTGCGAGTCGACGCAGTGCGGAGATGATGGGTAAGTCGTGTGTCGATAGCACTGTGGTGAGTATAGGAGGAGTACCGTTCAACAACAAGAAATACATCGCTCCTACGTGGTCCTGGG